>PVKH010014591.1:0-16431 GCA_004027955.1 Chaetophractus vellerosus
CACTAGCTCACTGTCTTCTTTAGGAGGCGATGGGAACCAAACCAGGGACCTCCCATGTAGTAGGCAGGAGCTCAGTCATTTGAGCTATGTCACCTTCCTGTGCCCCAATGATTAAAGACCAGGTTGAGTTGTGTGTATCACTCGCCAATAGTTTCTCTGCAGGCCTCTTTTGTTTCCTTGGGGTCATTTTGTATGTACATGCTCACTGACCACGAAGGCCCCACACTGGGTCACTGTGGCCTTGGGTCCAGAGACCTGAATATGCACAGGCTCTAAGTTGCTGTGGTGAGTGGCTCTGTAATCTATAACCATGACAGGAGTTGCCCAGTTTGGGGTTCTGCCACTGTGTGACTCTAAGCCATGCAGGGCCAAGTTTGTTGGGGGTGACAGTGAGGGGGGTGTCTGAGCTGGCCGTCTGAAGTGAAAATGTCTTACCTTATTTTTTGGTGGGTTTTATTTTCCTTTGATTCAGCATTTTTGTAGTGTTTCTCCAATCACTATCATCCTCCAGAGTTCCAAGCAGTAGGATTTTCCCTTTTATTTAGTTGTCTCTGAAGGGAAACTTTCCCAGGGATGTCTTACATCACCATTTTGATGATGTCACCTGGTTTCTTTCTTTCTGTATTTGTTTATAGAAGTGATTTATATATTCTGTACACTGCACATTAGTCTTTTTGGTATGAGTTGCAAATCTCTAGCATCTTTCATTGAATGCACTGCCCCTTACCTACTCTGCTGTGCTACTGTCTTACATCAAGTGTTTAGATATAGCTGGGTCTATTTCAGGGGTCTGTATTAAATTCCAATTTGTCCATTTTCCTATTCGAGCATCAATACTATACTGCTTAATAATACCTGCCTTATATAAATCTTGATATTTTCTAGATCAAGTCCTTCTACCTCACTCTGCTTCAAGAGTGCTTTGGCTTTTTTGAACCTTTACATCTTAAAACATGTTTTAGAGCCATCTTGTCATGTCTATCCACCTTCTCCCCCAGAAAAAATATTTTGGTGGGATTCTTTGACTCTATACATTAATTTGGTTAGATTTGAGATCTTCAATATGAAATTTTTCAATATAGGAACATAATGTATTGTTATACTTAATTTTTATTTGATATTTCTCAGTAGAGTGCTGCTCTGATAAGGCACCAAACTCTGGGGCTTATATAGGACCTGGATGTCTCCAGAGCCCTTAGGAGCCCCTCTATTTGGGGTGATATCCACATTTGAAACCTAGGAGGTCCTACTGGGATGTGCATAAGTGTTACCTCTGGGTTGATCTCCCAACTCACTTTGAAGTCTCTTAGCCCTATGAACTCATTTGTCTTTACCTTTTCCCCCTTTTATTTGAAGTCTTTTTTCCAGTCATATTGCCCATTGGCACTTGTTAGTAATCCCTCATTGCCAGGGAGGCTCATCCCCAGGAGTCATGTCCCAAGCTGGGAGGAAGGTAATGCATTCATATGCTGAGTTTGGCTTAGAGAGAGGCCACATTTGAGCAACAAGGAGGCTCTCAAGTGGCAACTCTTAGGCAACCCATAACGCTAGGCTGTTTCAATTTCAAAAGCAAAGAATCATAAGGCTAGTCATCAATAACAAGGGCCCATCAATGGATCATCCTCCTTTGCCAGACACTGCCCCTGTACTTGGGGGGCTATGGATCACAGAAGGGTCACAACAGAAATGGGAGAGGATCATTGGTGGGGGGTATCAATGTTGGGAGTGCATGGGAGAAAGTCCACCTGAACATACATAAAAGGTATACAAAATTGTTCAAATGCTCACAGGGCATTGTCACGGGGTGAAGAATTAATAAATGAGAGAACATTGAATTCCCATCCTGGAGATCTCTGCCATATTCTCCAGGAGACTAATTGTATATACTTTAATTGTTGATGCTATGTTACATTATCTTTTTAGCATTTTTCATATGTTACCATTATGCATACATTTTTATTTTTGATATTTTATATCCAGTAAACTTGCTATATGCTAGAATTAAGTCTAATGGTTTATTGAACATTTCAACTCTTCAAATAATACATAAAAGGCTATTAATTCATATTGTTTACTTAACTTTTCAGCTCTTCAATGCCATTGATGTCGTTTTAGAAATAAATATATTTTATCTAGTTTTTTGTTGTTATTTTCATTAATAGGGTTAATTAGAATGACCTAGTCTGCCTGTACAGGAAGTGAAGTTTCTGTTATTTTATTTAAGTAATTGTATATGAATTGTATTTGGTAACTTCTAGTTCTATTTATAAATTCCATTTTCCATTCATTTTTGGGAATAGAAGCATCATCACTCTATTACTTGCCCAAGTCCTAATTTTTTTATTCAGTAGAATAAAGCATGTTTTAAACAAAGGATCATGTCATCCTGTTTTACTAGTTTTTAATTTATTCTGTTTTATTCCCTTTTTGTTTTTACCTCTCTTGTTCTGATCTCTCAACCTCCATGGTATCAATCTACTTTCCTGATCTCAGATTATACCTCATATCTATGAAAATCAACAATTGAGACATTTGTAGAGATATGTACTGAACTTCCACTAAACATAATGAAAGTCACAGATGTGTCCTGTCCTTTATCTATTGGTAGGACGAAAACAGACTTTAAAATACTTCTGTATTTTCTTACTTAACTCCGCAATTAACCTTTTTATTTCTTCTATTTCACTTACATTTAATGCCAATACAGTTTTCTTTGTCCTGATATATTTTTGACATTTTCTCCCTTTAATCTATTCCTTGAAATATATCAGCAATCCCTCATATGTCATTTTATCATGCATCTGATCTCTTCACATTATCTCAAAAAATCTTTAGAAAGAGAAATGTATTATCAAGCAATACATTAGAAAATTTCATTCTGATTAAAGTTTATATTGAAGAATATGTTGCATTCCTTCAAGCACTAAAATGGTACATTAAAAACACCCATCAAAGCTACCCATTGGTTGTCATATTATGATAAATCCAGAAAGTAATTCTTAAACTAGGAATAATTTCTACTGACATATGCTCTCTTCAGCTTGTTACTAATCCATTCTCACATCTAACATGACATTGACATTGTGAGAGATAATAGACTAGCTATGATTATGTGCTTAAGTTTCTGAATTAAACATCATAGCATGCTGGAGTCGGGGGAGGGAACATGTTTCATCTAAAAATTAAGATGCATTAAAAATTCTCAGAATACCTTTAATATATGAGAGAAGAGTTTATCTTTGGAAGATTGTTCCATTGAGTCATCTCCTAAAGGAAATAGTTTTATGTACAATGTTTCAATCATGCATATTGGATATCACTATTATCAAATGTTTGTAAAGCTTCTTTTAGCCACTTGATTCTACTGCCCAATACAATTGACTTAATCTTTGTCTAAGAAATACATTCCTTCATGGAGGTTCTGAGAAATGCCATCATTTAAAATCTGTTTTACTAATTAAAGCCAGTAAGATAATTTTATTCATTTATTCACTACCTATAAAAATACCAAATTTTAGTAGAATTTACCTGTTTATAATAAAATTTCCATCAGTTTTAGCTGGATTTTCAACAGCAATGAATGTCAATTGGCCTGTTCTCATTAGCATTTGCATCCCAAGTTACCTCTCATGTCCAACACAGAGGAAAGGTTAGAAAAAATCATGAATGGACTGGCCTGATTGCATTTTCTTCCTAAATTTCCTCAAGGTAGGTGTTTACTGCAGACAGGTGCCTTTTCTTTAAACCACAATACAATCTTTACCTTTTACATCTACATGAAATTGTGAGAAGATGAGGGGCAGCAATATCCTGCTATTGCTACATGGCACCAAAGAGTATCTTGAGTTGCCTAAAGTAGCATCAAAATATTTTACCTCAAATTCAAAGATTTAAATGAATTTCAATACATTTCAATAGATGAACATATGAAATTAAAGTTTTGGTTAAGTTTAATCTATTGAACCTCTATTTTGTCTGGACATTATATGATTATTGTGGAAGGAAATAACTTATTTTGGTGGTTTGCCATTATTTTTCTAAGTTCAGTATGTGGTTCAGTCTTCTATATTGGAAAAATACATGGGAAAATAAGGGAGCTTGTCTTCTCTGAGCAAGATCTGTTGTGCATGCATAGAAACACTGATAAATTTATTTAAAAAAACATTCATTTCAAAATAACACAATATCTTTATTCTTTCTTAAGAGTTGAAGAAAATTGAAGAGCCAGTTCTTTCATCTCTCTAGGACAGTGGTTTTCAGCCAGGGGTGATGCTTCCTCCCAGGGCACATGTGACACTGTCTGGAAACATTTTTGATTGTCACAAGTCAGGGGGTGATTGCTATTGGCATCTAGTGGGAAGAAGCTAGGATTGCTATTAATCATCCTGCAATGCACAGGCCATCTCCCTACGGCACACCAATAGTTCCAAGACTGAGAAATTCTCCACTAGATTTGAACTGGTTGAGGATAAAACAAGTGAGTTGGAGGCCAGAGCATCTGAACTTGAAAAGGCCGGAGTGAAGAAAGAGAAAATAATGGAAAAAAATGGAATGGGTCTCAGGGAATTGAATGACAACTTGAAACACTCAAACAGAAGTGTTTCAGAAGGAGAAGAGAACAGAAAGGGGACAGAAATAATATTTGATGAAATAATGACTGAAAACTTCCCAACCCTTATGTATGAAAGACATAAATATCAATATCCAAGAAGGACAATGCATCTCAAACACAATAAATCCTAATAAACCTACTCCAAGACACTTACTATTCAGAATGTCAAATGCCAGAGACAGAAGATCCTGAAAGCATCAAGAGAAAAGCAATGCATCACATACAAGGGAACCTCCATAAGACTAAGTGCTGCTCTCTCATCAGAAACCATGGAGCCAAGAAGGCAGTGATATGATGTATTTCGGGTTCTGAAAGAGAAAAACATGCCAGCCAGGAATTATTTATACAGCAAAACTCTCCTTTAAAAATAAGGGTGAGTATAAAGTCTTCACAGAGAAACAAAAACTGAGAGTATGTTACCAAAGGACCAAATTTATCAGAAATACAGAAGAGAGTTCTGCACTGTCAATGGATTGAACTCCCCAATCAAAAGACATAGACTGACAGAATGGATAAAAAATATGAGCCATCTATATGCTATCGACAAGAAAGTCACCTTAGATGCAGGGATACAATCAGGCAGAAACAGAAAGGTTGGAAAAAGATATTCCATGCAAATAGTAACCAAAAAAAATCTGGAATAGCAATATTAATATCAGACAAAATGGATTTTAAATTCAAAACTGTTATAAGAGTTGAAGAAAGTCATCATATATTAATAAAAGGGGCAATTCACCAAGAAGAAATAACAATCATAAATGTTTATATGCCTAACTTGAGTGCCCTGAAATACATGAGACACATTCTGGCAAAACTGAAGGGAGAAATAGACATCTCTATAGTAATTGTTGATGATTTCAATACACACTCTCAGTACTGAATAGAACATCTGGACAGAGGATAAAATAGGAAACAGACATCTTGAATAATATGATAAATGAACTAGACCTAACACATTAATAGAGCATTATATCCCAAAATCACAGGATATGCATTATTTTCAAGTGCTTATGGATCCTTCTCCAAGGTAGACCATATGTTTCGTTACAAGACCAGAATCAATAAATTTTAAAAGATTGAAATTATACAAAGCACTTCCTTGGATCATAGCGGAATGAAACTGGAAATCAATAACAGGCAGATAAAGGAAAAATTCACAAATACATGTAGATTAAAGATACAATTTAGAAAGCTCTCAGTGTAGTATATAGGGTGAGTGGGGCAGTTATGCTTTCATCATTTGTCCCCAAAATCTTTTTCCCCTTTCTTAGTTTGTACAGAATTTCTATTTAGATTGATTGTAAAGGTTTGGAAATGGATGGTGGAGATGGTAGCACATTATTGTAAGTATAATGAGCAACACTGAATTATATAGGAGAAATGGGAAACTTTAGGTAGTATATGTTACTAGAATATAAGTTAAAAGGTAAAACAAAGGGCTGTCTCCACAGTGTACCCTATTATAGATGATGGACTATAGTTAATAGTACAAGTATAAGAATGTTCTTTCAGGAATTAAAACAAATGTACAAACCTAATACAAGGTGTCGTTAATAGGGTGGTATAGGTGAAAAAATACGCCTAATGTGAACTATGGATGAGAGTTAATAGTACTATTTTAATAATCTTTCAAAGGTAAATAAAGGTAACAAAGGTAACATACTGTTGAAAAATATCACAATTATAAAAAATTGCTCTCATCAATTGTAACAAATGTTCTATGCCAATGCAAAGTGTTGGTGGTAGGGCAGTGTATGGAAATCTTGTATTTTATGCATGATTGTTCTACAAACCCACAACTTCTCTAATTGAAAAAGTAACAATTTCCCCAAGAATGGACAAAGAATATTAACATGAAATTCATAGAAGAGTATATTATAAAAGTCTAATAACTATAAAAGCATGCTTGAGTTTACCATTAGTTAGAGAAATATGAATTCAAACGATGAGATACTGTTTTTTACCCATTAGTTCAGCAAAAAATTTAGAAAACATATACCATTCTGTGTTTATAAGGATGTAAGGAAAAGGCTGTCTTTCATTAAATATAAATGGATAGCAATTCTTGGTACATCAGATAGTATCTTTCCAATTAAAAAAAATGGGGCATATCCTTTTGTCCATCAATCCTACTTCTAGGGATCCACCTTATAGAAATAAATGCATTACTATACAATCAGCACCTTAGATTTGGGTGAGAGGGGGCTTATCAATCTGAATTTACACATTCTGCTTCTAAGAATTCATGGCATGAATTATATTGGTAATGCCATATATAAGTTTAATACTCTTGTTGAAATGCACATTCATGATTTTTATTAATTGAATCATTTGGAAGTTTTTTAAAAAGTCATGTGGAGAGCTGCTTGGTCAAGAGAACAGATGTAAAGATAGGAAGCAAACATTTGGGATAAGAAGAATTAAAATGTGTTTGCAGTGAGATATTTTAGGGATGGTGTTGGGGATTGAACCATGCACCCCACAAAAGACGTGTTCTTAATCTTTAACTGCATTCCTGCAGGTGTGAATCCATGTGTAAAGAAGATGTTTTGAAGATGTTGTTATTAGTGTGGCCAAATTGAATAGGGCTGTTCCTGATTTGTATTTCTGGAGGCCTTATAAAGAGAGGGATTTTGGATGCAGTCAGAGAAGCCAGAAGTCAGAAAGGCACAGAATCAGTGGCAATCAGAAGAGAAGACACCAGGAGAAAGGGATCACCATGTGATGGGAGACAGAGATGCAAGCTAAGGAAGCTCAAGGATCACAGCAAGCCAGCACTAGAATGCTAGTGACTCTGGGGGAAAAGCATGGCCTTTATGATGCCTTCATTTCGGACTTCTAGATTCTCAATCTGTGAGCCAATAAATTCCTGTTGTTAAGCCAACAGGGTGTGGTATTTTTCATAGCAGCTCTGACAAATTAAGACAGATGGGGAAGATGCTATATATTGTTAAAGATCTGAAATAAACATACAATGAAAGCTTGAGTTTACAAATAACTCTTCTTTTAAGATCATTGGGGAATACTTCAGGCTATATGTGAGATAAACACCTGATGGAAAAATTTTATGTGGCCAAGTGAAAATTCATATGTTCAGAGAATAAACAAATTCGCCCTTGAGGAATTTACTGATGGCAGTGCTTACCACCATCTCACTTATATGCACAGGACAAGGTAAAGATCAGCTCATCACTGCATAGACTACATTGAAGACAATGTCTCAAAGTGCTGCTCTCATCCAAAATACAATCCCGTATTTTGTCACCAATGTGCCAGGTTCTTTCCTTCTCTTTTCAGTGCCATCCTCAGTCTTGCCAGATGGCTTAAGAAGATCCAGGAGTCATGTCCAGATATGATTACAATCAGAAGAAGATGACAGACTTTCTCTTCTTGTGGCTTGCTCTTAAAAGTAAAGAAACTTCTCCTAGAAAGACCTTAGCTGACTTCCCCTTTTGCCTAGATGACCAGAGTGAATTCATATGCTGATTCCTGAGCTGATCACCAGCAATGTCCATAGAATTCCTCTTAGACAAACCTTGCCCACCCTTGAGGTACCTGGAGGGCAAAAGAAGGATGGATACCTAAGCAAAATTAGAGATTATTGGAAAAAAAAGAAGGGTGTAATTATGTTAGATGTGCATCCAAGATGGTCCACTAAATTATCCAAAATCTTCTCATTTAATTCACTGTTCACCTTTTTGAAAGAATAGTCTGCACTTGCTGTTTCCATTTTCTAGCTTCATAGTCATTCTTTAGTACAATATGATTGGGTCTCCCTATACATTTTCCTAATAGGACATTTTAACTAATGCGAACTTTCTAGTTTTAAAATACTCGATGAAGCAAATGAGTACAAGTGAGTACAAATGTACAAGCAATGAACAGATGATTGCAATTGGTCTTTGTTTTTGTGAAGAACTCTTGATCATATTCATATCCTGAGTCTTGGGGTCTTGGGTCCTATCCTTGCCCATGCCAAGCTCTCTAATATAGTCCCATATGCCCTGTATTTGGACTCTAGCCCTATAATCATTGCCCAGATATCAAATGTTGGCTTACATTGTCTGCTATAAGGCTACCGGTTGCTAGACTCTGCCACCTGTGTTTGTATCACTTCATGTCTGTTTTACCTTTAGACAAATATCAGGTAAGGAAATACAGAAGCTGGACGCTGAAAGGTCAGATGTTGGAGGGCAATTTATAGATTGTGAAGCATCATTATAGTGGATGGTGAGTGCTATTTCTCAGATTGATAGTTTATATCTATGTTTGTAAATTTTCCTAGTAAATTTCTTACATTCTTTTCAGTTTTAGTTATCAACAACTTTTTTTATGGTTCTGGTTTTGTGTCATGCTAAGAGGTGTTTGCACACTAAGTATCAGTGATTGCTAATTTTTATTACCATTATCTTGAAATAGGATATGGAAATGTAACTGTGATATGATTTAATATTTTTCTTAATATTATTTTTAGAAATTATTTATGACAAAATTAGCAACATTCTTACTAAATCTGCTAAGGTTTTTATTATTTTTATTCATTGGTTTATTTATTCACTCACTCATTTATCTATGTATGTATTTATTATTCTTAAAAATTACCAATAAAATTAGTTTATTTTCTATGGATCACAAAAGTTTTGGAAGTATTGCTTAGTAATAAACACTTCCCAAAGTCATAGGAAATGAACACATGGAGAGGGTTAGACATATTTCCTACAGTTTATTATCTATATTGCTTTGTACATAACCATTCCAAACCCTAGTGGCTTTAAACAATTGCCATTTTATTTACACATGGTTTTATGGGTCAATAATGTGGGATGGACTCAGCCTGACAGTGTTTTTGCTGGTGTCCTTGGGATCATTAGAGGCTCAACTGGGAATGGATGGTTTGAGGTGGCCACACTTACATGTCTGGCAATTTGGTTTTCTTCCACATGGCCTCTCTCAACATGCTAGCTCATATGTATTCCCATGCCCATCTTAGGGCAGCAAGAAATCAAGAGCAGAAATTACAAGGCCTCCATAGGCCTGGGCTAAATACTTGTACACCATCATGCCTATGGCATTTGATTGGTCAAAGCCAATCACAGGGCATGCAGAAATAGACTTCACCAGAAAGGAAGAGTAATAAAGTCACATTGCAATGGGGTGTACATATAGGAAAGGTAGCAATTTGTTTCCTTTTTTTTTTCAATCTATTACAACTTGTATAAACAGTTAGATGGAAAACTAGGATTTTACACATAGATTTTCTTACAGCCATCTACAAAGTATAGTTACTTAGAATTCTTGGTGTGATATGGGATGGAGATTCTTCTCTCAATGTCTTTTATTAACTTCGAGATGCTACCTGAAAATAAAGCCATAGTTTTCTTTCTTTAAAAATGTACTATAATCAAAATTTTTCTTCATTTCAGACTTTTCCTTTTATTATTCTTCTAAGTTATTTTATAATTATAAAAAATAAAATCTTGTCACTGAGCAACTTAAGGTGTAATGTGGAATTATAATTATCATATCAAATGTTTACAAATAAAATAGCTTTCCTGAAATGTTTGAAAATTTTTGTAGATAGTTTATTTCAAGGATTTGCAATATTTTCCTTAAACAGTGTTCTTAACATTCACAATGAATGATATTATGCATAGTAAATTTCCCTATCTAAGCATAATCTCAAAGTTTTTGTGAAAAGAATTTACGAGATATATGTGTGTGACTAATTATGGCCAAATGGGTTTCACAGATGCATTTAATTGAGTTAGCACAGAGGTTTTTTGTTGTTTTTCTTAATTTGAACATCTTTATATGGATCGCTTCTGCTGCAGTTTGTCATAGTCACTTATACCATATTTATTCTACATCTGTTACATCACATATTTATTGGACCTTCTTGTCCTGTCCATGCATATGTGTCTGGGACCTATAATGAGTGTGGAATTTGGATTTAGAGAAGCAGGGTTTCTATTTTGGCCCCGTCACTTAAAGGCATAACTCAAATGTTAACTGGATGTTACTTTCCTTTAGGTTTAGTAGGATGACCAGCAACCCCACTGCTGGGTATATACGAGAAGAATTGAAAGCAGGGACACGAACAGATATATGCACACCAATGTTCATAGCAGAATTATTCACTATTGCCGAAAGTTGGAAGCAACCCAAATACCCATCAAAATGGATAAGCAAAATGTAGTATATACATACAATGGAATTGAGCTATAAGAAAGAATGAACTATTGACACATGCAACAACATGGATGAATGTTATGTTGAGTGAAGTAAGCCAGTCACTAAAGGATAAATATTGCATGACTTCACTGATATACCCTAAGCATATTGAGCAGACTCAGAGCTAGAGTCTGGAAAGTATGTTATCAGGAGACAGAAAGGGAGTAGAGGGTGGTGAGCTGATGCTCAATATGGCAAAACCCATGACAAGTGGAAGGGGGTGGTTTGGCAATGGGTATGGATAATGGTGGTGCAGATGTGGGTGGGGTCAATGGTGCTGGAATGTGAGGGTGAGCAGGGTGGGTGTGTTGGGTTGGACTATCCATGGAACTGGGGGAAGGGCTAGAGGAAGGAACAGGTGTACTCTGGGGAGTAGGTCTGTGGTTGAATCTACAATGATGGGAATATTCTTTTGGCAAATATGGCAGGGGAGGGTCACTGGTGCTGGGCATTGGGGGCTGGGGGATGTGGGGTTTCTAAAGGATGCATCTGGGGCATGCTTCCATGGAGTATGAATGTGTTCATCTTGCCATAGGGTATTATCTCAGTGGGTAGAGACACACACAAACAGGAAAATATTAAATTCCCATCCTGGGGAGTCCTGCTATGTTCTCAAATAGCAGGTCAAGAATCTCTTGAGTATATAGGTGGTGGCTAATAAAAGAAAACAGATCATTATGTTAAGCCCTCAATATTAGTATACGTTAACTAAGAAGCTTATTCTTCAAAAATTGAAACTTAGTGACTGCTATAGGTTCTGAGGGGAGGGGGTGGGAAGAATGGGTGGAACATAAGTCATTTTGGGGGCATTGGAATTGTTCTGCATGATCTTCCAATGATGGATACAGGCCATTATATACTTTGTTAGAACCTATAAAAGTGTACAGTGCAAAATGTAAACTATAATGTAAACGACTGACCATGGTTAGTAGCAATGCTTCGATATTTGTTCATCAATTGTAACAAATGTACCATACTCATGTTGTGTGTTATTGGTAGGGGAGGATTGGGGGGGGAGGATAATGGGAATCCCCTCTATTTTCTATGTAAATTTTCTCTAACCTAAAGAGTCTTGGGATATAAAGTGGAAAAAAAATAAGACACTGGGGGAACATACAGAAGAAAATGTCAATATAAGTAAAAGAAAACAGATCTTATGATGATGAAAGACAAAATGAAAAAAATATTTTTAATCTTATTTTTATTATTTTTTGGCTTTGTTTTGGGGGAGGCTTTGTATTGCAGAAGGGTTGCAATTGTGGCAGGTGAGGATCACTGGCATAGGGTGTCAGAGGTGGGGGATGAGTAGGGAGGGGAGCACCTGAGGCATGCCTCTATGGAACATGCAGGTGTTCATGTTGTCATGGGGTGTTAGCTCGGTGGATGGAGACCCATAAAGTAACTGACAGAAAATTGAATCCCCATCCTGGGGAATCCTGCTACATTCTCTAATAGAGTGACAGGATTCTCTAGAGTGACTAGTGAACGAGGTGCCTAGTGAAGGCGGACAGATCAATACACCAGGCTCTTGATATTGATGGTTGTCCTTATGGACCTTGTTCTTGTGAAAATGAAACTTAGACTAATAATATATATTGCCTAAGAGTTACTTCCTGAAATCCTTCTTGTTGTTCAAATGTGGCCGCTCTCTAAACCAAATTCACTATATAAATGCACTACTTTCCCCATGGTGTGGAACATGACTCCTGGGAATAAGGCTCCCTGGCACTGAGGGATTATTACCAAGCACCAACTAGTGTTGCATTTGGAAAAAGACCTAGACCAAAAGGGGGAAATATTAAAAGAAAAGAGTTTTTACAGCTAAGAGATTTCCAAGTGAGTCGAGAGGTCATTATAGAGGTTACTCTTCTGCATGTCTCAGGAGGATCTCACTGACTTCCACAGTACACAGTGCCTCAAGCCAGGGGGTGGGGGGCTCCTGAGGGCTCTAGAGACATCTAGATACTATAGGCAGGGCATATAACCCCAGGAACTCAGCACCCAAACAGTGAGCCTTACCTTGGAATATATGATAACCTATCCCCCCAATGTATCAGTTAGACTCATTTATAATTTTCCCAAACATGATCCTTCTGCCTCTTTTATTTGAACCTATAATTAGCACCATACACATTATTATATATCCCAGAGATTTAAATCTTCTGGATGTTCACATGCTGGTTGGATCCTCAATCTCAGCAGGGTTCCAGCCAACACGTATTCTCCAGTTCATCAGGCTCACCCAGGACAACTAATAAAATGATGATGGACAATGCCCATCCAAAAAAACAGAGCATGTACAACTCTAAGCAAGACAGTTCCATCCATCTGCTCCATAGGATCTAATCCCCCTCTCAGTTTGAAGCAGAGTGGGCACCACCATCCCCAAATCCTCAAGAATGAGGAATGAACATATATAAGAGGGGAATGCAACTATAGGCCAAAACAGACTTATTATTCTGGTAATGGAAGAATCTGTAATATTGATATAAAGACAGTGGTCACCAAAGATTCTGAGGGGAGGAAGAGGGAGAATAGGTGTAACCTGGAGCATTTTGGGGACATTGGAATTGTTCTGCATGATATTGCAATGATTGTTACAGGCCAGTATACATTTTGTCAAAACCTATAAAATTGTGTGGTGTGAAGTGTGAACCATAATGTAAACTATGGACCATGGTTAGTGGAAATGCGTCAATATCTGTTCATCAATATTAACAAATGTACCATACTAATGAAAGATGCTATTAATGGGGGAAAGTGTGGGTGGGGCAGGGGTTTGGGTATATGGGAAATTCCTATATTTTCAATGTAAAATTTATGTAATCTAAAACTTCAGCCAAAGGTTATGTATGTTAGTAGGATGTGCATGTATCAAGAAGTGAAATAAAAAGATGAGTTACAAAAAACTTATACGAGAAAGAAAGAAGGAAAGAAAAGAAAAGAAAGAAAAAAGAAAAGAAAAGAAAAGAAAAGAAAGATGCTTCTAATTACTTCTAAGATGCTATAAAAGCATATTAGAATTTTGGGGTGGTTAGGAATATAAAAATGTCTTAAAACTGATGAAATATGCTAATAAAGTCAGTGAGTGTGGAAAAAAATACGAAATTCAGTTTCTAAGAGTCTGCAACCTCCTTGAAGATTTCTCCACATCCATGAGAATTTTCTTCGGTTTCTTCTGTCTCTAGCTCCTATGTTAGATCGTGTTGTTTATATTACCCCTCAGCACCAACTAGAAAAGAAAATTAGTCCCTTCTCAGTTCCTACAAAAGAACATGCACCCAGCAAGAAGTCTGCAAATTTAATAAGGTATTTAAAGGAAGGTATCACATTGTGTACCTAATTGTGTCTTCCTGCTTCACTGTGTCTCTCTAAGCCTCTCCTCTCCTCTGGTATTCATCTCCACCTTCTCTCCACCAAACCCCATATAAAATTTTTCCTTCTTGCATGGAGAACAGTTTCATTTCTCAAATCCTTGCTCTCTGATTGTGGTCTCTGGTCACCAGTCATGGTGTTCAGGTATTCCATAACCCCTCACACACTTTTCAACAAAGGCAATTGCTTCTTTTTCCTGTGAGGTATTCGTTTTTTTTTACTTATTAATTTTAGCATGTTAAAAACAATCACATCATAAAAGTATACAGATTAAAAATTGTGATAGATGAATAAGAAAATATTGTGTGTATATACATATTTTCCAAATATATATATATATAAATCTACAGTATTTACTACTGTTGATTTATATACATATAGATTGGAGCAGCTCAGGTGCTGCTATCACAAACTAAATTGTACAGCTTTGTTTATTACAAATCACAGAATCATGTCTTAAAATTGGAATTAATATCTTAAGCTACATTTTTACATACATGTATTTCTAAGATTCCACATGAAAACCAAGGGACCTGTTTTCTTAATCATTAGGATTTTATTTGAGCTTCAGGGTAGTGCTTAGCTGCTAATATACTGCATTTGTTTTGCCTTTTAATAACATCATTACCAAGTTGATTAAAATTACATTGACTCATTATATACATAAAAATATTGTTACATTCTCTAGCTAACCAAATGTTGCTTTCATTTTAAAAGATGTAGTTCTGTACGTTTTAAGTCTAAAGCCCCAGCTTGCAACAAGAAGTGCCCTCAACATTAGGCTTTCTACCCTCTGGTAGTCAAATATGAGCAAAACAATGTTGAAAACAAGCTCTCCAATTAAATACAAAGGCACAGTTTCTTGGAGTGCTCAAAACTTTTTATCAATGTTTTGGTAATTGTTGTGTAATCAAATATATTTAAAGACATTAGTAATTGTTTACTATGAGCCTAAATTTTTTCACTGAAAAAGAAAGATTTTTGAAAGTATGAAAGACATACTAATTTTTAAGACTAAAATCTTAGATCCCTATTAATAATTGAGTAAATAATTCTTATAATTTCATAACGATAATTTAATGGTTTGGTAAGTGCAGCAATATCCATTGACTACATTCTTAAAGGGAAGATGGTGTAAATGCCCCCCCCCCTGGGGCCCTTTGTGGAGAGACCCTACCAGAATTTAAGGGGCACAGGAAGAAGGAACCATACTGTTAACCCTGCCTTCAAAGGACTTTTAAAGTTTATTCTTCTGCCCCATGTGAGTGCCTGCACCTTCTCCTGCTGGCCTCCGCTGGATAGCTAGATGGCAGCACTGCCTTTACACCATGCAAGGAATGTTCTACTCTGAGCTTGGCAAGTTAGACCAGAACGCAGGACATAAAAGCACACTAATCTCAGAGCAAATAGACACAACTAGCCCTGCACCTTTGGCCATAAACTTACTTTAACTACACTGATTTTAAGGACCATTAAGTGGTCAGCCTTTCCCTCCAATGTCTTTAATTTTCAGACCAAAAGAAAATGGTAGCAATTGAAGGAGGACAATGAACATTCTGCGAGAGGTTGAATTGCCCGTATATCCCCCAGCACCACTGTCAACAGGAAGAACTTCTATTCGACTAGAAGGTAGGACGAGAGGATCTGGGCGGCTGTAAGATTTATTTGGAGAAAGGTCTACTGAAAAAGTTGAACCGTATGGACTTCTGCAAGGGATCTCCTGGAAGGACTCATTTGTGCCCTGTGTCTGACATGTGGAAACACAAATTGTTGTTAGGAGTCTGGATGTGGGAGAGTTTCCGTGGTAAGTCGAGGGAGGGTCGCTGTAGGAGCGTGGCTGTGCCCTCCCAGGATCTTCCCCCTCTAACTGAGATGGGTATCTTGCATAAACTGGAGGCTGTGTAAAGTGGTTTGAGACTTTTGACGGACTAGCACTTGGCTCAGCATACTTTCTTGAGCTATTCGAGTGAACCACATTCCTTGGACTTTGCGAGAAAGCCCTTTCAAGTGCTTCTTCAACAGCTGTGCCATTTACAGCTCCAGGGACGTTATCATACTGCGAGGTGTTGGAGCCCTGCCTCCCTTCATCAGCATCCAGACCTTCATCTTTTGCCGTACGTTTGATATTCAAGGATCAGCTTGAACTTGGGATGGTGATTATAACTGTGGGGCTCGCTTGTCCACTTTTGCTTTCAATGGCATAATTGTCAGAT
>PVKH010014592.1:0-16415 GCA_004027955.1 Chaetophractus vellerosus
GAACGCAACCAGAAGTTGGTTCTTTGAAAGGATCAACAAAATCAACAAATCTCTAGATTTGTGGAACAAGGATAAAAGACAGAAGACTCAAATTACTAAAATCAGGAAAGAAAGTTGTGGCATCACTAGCAACCTCATAGAAATAAAAAGAATTGAGAAAAATAGTATGAATAATGGTCTTCCAAAAATTAGATAACATAGATGAAATGGAAAAATTCCTAGAAATATACAAACCACAGAGACTGATTCAAGAAGGGATAGAAATTCCGAATAGACCTGTAAAAGTAAAAAGCCAAATAAGTAATTTAAAATCTGTACACAAAGAAAAGTCCATGCCTGGATACCTTCACTGGTGAAGCCTACTGAACATTTAAAGAAGATCTAATACAAATATTTCACAAACTTTTGCAACAAATAGAAGATAAAACATATTCTAACCCGTTTCATGAGGCCAACATTACTCAAACCCAAGAGAAAGACATCACAAGAAAAGAAAATTACAGACCAATATCCATTATGAATATAGATGCAAAAATTCTCAACAAAACATTAGCAAGCCAGATCCAAATAATATATGAAAAGAATTATAAAGCATGACCAAGTGGGATTGGGCCTGTGAAAGCAAGGTTGGTCTAGCGTCTGAAAATTAATCAATGTAAGATACCAAATCAATAGGATAAAATACAAAACATCCATGGATATCTCAATAGATGCAGAAAAAGCATTAGACAAAATCCAATACCCTTTAATTATAAAAACACACTTAACAAACAATGAATAAAAGGGAGCTTTTTCCACCTGATTACAGGCATGTAGATGAAGCCACAGATAGCATCATACTTAATGGTGAAAGGCTGAATGGATTTCCTCTTAAGTCAGAAACAAGTCAGAAACAAGTAAAAAATGTCCGCTTTTGCTGCTTCAATGTTTGACTGGAAGTTCCATCAGGGCAATTAGACCATAAAAGAAACGAAAGGCATCCAGATTAGAAAGGAAGATATAGAACTCCCTCTATTTGCAGATGACATGATCCTGTATATAGAAAGCCTAAGGAATCTACAAAAAACATTTAAACTAATAAGTGAGTTTAATGAAGTTACAGAATATAAGATCACTATACAATAACCAATTGCATTTATATATACTAGCAATTAGCAATATGAAAATGAAATTAAGAGACCATTCCGTTTACCACAGTATCAAAAGTATTTCTAAATAAATGAACAAAAGAGTGCCAGAGTGAGACATTGAAATCTATAAAACATTGCTGAAAGAACGTAAAGAAGTTCTAAATAAATAGAGAAACACTTTTTGTTCACTGATTGGAAGACTTAAGTTTTTCAAGATGGCACTATTACACAAATTGATCTACAGAGTCAATGCAACCGCTATCAATATCCTAGCTTCCTTTTTTTGTAGAAACTGGCAAGCAAATCCTAAAATTTATAAAGGAAATTCAGGGTCCTGGAATAGCTAAAACAACCTGTAAAAAGAAAATGTTGGAGGACTCACTGTTCCCAATTTTAAAACTTACTATGAATCTCCAGTAATCAAGACTGTGAAGTATTGGCATAAGGATAGACACACAGATAAATGGAATGGAGTTGAGAGCCAAAACTAAACTCTTATAATAACGGTCAATTGAATTTCTAAAAGTGTTGCTAAGACCATGAAATGGAGAAAAAAATTGTCTTTCAAGGAATGTTGCTGGGACAACTGGATAGCCACATGCAAAAGAATGATACTGAATCCCTAACTCATACCATATTTAAAAATTAACTCAAAATGGATAGGAGACCTAAATGTAAGAGCTAAAACTATACAACTCTTAGAAGTCATAGGAGTAAATATTCATGATCTTGGATTAGGAAATGGTTTCTTAAATATGACATCAAAAGCAGGTGTGACAAAAGAAAAAAGAAATGAATTGGATTTGCCAAAATTATAAATTTTTGTACTTCAAAGGAGACCACCAAGAGAGTGAAAGAACAATTCACAGACTGGGAGAAAATGTACGTATTTTCTGCAAATATCTGTTAAGGAACTAGTGTCTATAATGTATAAAGAACTTTACAACTCAGCATTAAAAAGACAACTCATTCAATTAAATATAGGCAAAGGATTTGAATAGACATTTCTCCTAAAAGATAGAGAAATAGCCAATATGAACATGAAAAGATATTCAACATCATTAGTTATCAGGGGAATGCAAATCAAAACTGCAATGAGATACCTCTTCACAGCCACTAGGATGGCTACGATGTTTAAGTGAGACAAGTGTAGATGAGGATGCATAGAAAGTGGAACCCTCAGACATTGCTATGGGGTTGTAAAATGGTGCGACCACTTTGGAAAACTGTCTGCTAGTTCTTCTAAATGTTAAATAAAGAGTTACCATGTTACTCAGCAATTTTACTCCAAGAGAAATGAAAACATATGTCCACACAAAAAACCCGTATAAAATATTCATAGCAGCATTTATTTATAATAGGTACAAATGTAGAAACAATCCAAATGTCTTTCAACTGATGGTTGAATTAACAAAATATGGTCTATCCATATGATGGAATATTATTTGACAGTATAAAGAAATGAAATTATGATACATGCTACAATATGAATGAACATTGAAAGCATTAAGATAAGTGAAAGAAGCTATGATGAATCATCACATACTGTATGATTCCATTTATATGAAGTGTCAAAAATCCAAAATAGGCAAATCCATACAGACAGAAAGCACATTTGTGGTTGCCAGGGGCTAGGGGTAAGGGGAGTGGGAATGACAGTTAATGGGGATGGGGTTTCTTTTTGGGTGATGAAAATGTTCTGAAACTAGGTAGCAGGGATAGTTGCACAACTCTGTGAATATACTAAAAATCACTAAATTGTACATTTTGGTAGGTTAACATTTATGGCATGTGAATTACATCTCTATAAAACTGTTAACATTAGTTCATCAAGAGGACATAGTAGTTTAAAATGTTTATACACCTAATAACAGAGCTTCAAAATGCATGAAGCAAAGTCTGATAGAACTCAAGGAGAAATAGTTAAATCAAAAGCTATAGTCAATATTTTAGTACATCCTCTCAATAACTGACATCCAAATACACAGATATTAGTAAGGATACAGAAGACTTTAACAATGATATCAAGCCTCTTGATCTAATTGGCATTTGTACAGCATTCCACTCAACAACAAAGGAATCCACATTCTTTTCAAGTGTATCCAGAAGATTAACAACATAGACCATTTTCTGTTACATAAAATAAGTTCAAAAATTTTAAAAGAATTCAAGTCATAACAGGTGTGTTCTCTGATCACAATGGAATAAAATTAGACACTAATAATTGAAAGATATCTGGAAAATTCCATAATAATTGGAAACTAAACAACATCCTTCCAAATAATCCATGAGTCAAATTAGGATACCAAAATTGAAATTAGAAAATGTTTTGAACTGAATAAAAATGAAAACACAGCATAAAAAAACTTGTGGGATGCAGCTAAATGAATATTTAGAGGAAAATCTATAGCCCCATGTGCCTGTATTAGAAAAGAAGAAAGTTCTCAAGTCAATATCAGATTTCACCTTAGGAAACTAGAAAAATGAGCAAATTATATTCCAAATAATAAGAAGAAAGGAATCAATAAAGATAAGCACAGAAATCCATGAATTGAAAACAAAAACACAATAAAGAAAATAAATGAAACCCACATCTGTTTTTGTGTGTGTGTGTGTGTGTGTGTGAAGGTAAATAAAAATGATAAACCTTTATTCAGACTGATCAGGGTTAACAGGGAGAAGACACAAATGACCAATATTAAGAAATGACATCACTACAGATTCTACATATATTAAAAGATAATGAGGAATTGTTACAGATATGCAAATAATATAACAACTTTATAGATAACATCATATTTAATGATAAAAGTTTGAATGTCCACTCTCATCACTTCTATTCAACATTGAACTGGGAGTTCTAGCCATTCAATAAAGGAAGAAACAGAAATAAAAGGTATGTTGATTGGAGAGGAGGAAGTAAAACTGACTGTACCGGCAAATGACATGGTCATCTATGTAGAAAATCCTATGCAATCTACAAAATTTTTTTGCACTAATAAGTAAGTTAGAAAGGTTGCAAGATACCAGGTCAATACCCCCGAATCAATTTTATTTCCATATATAGCAAGAAAATTTCAGAAAATGAAATAAAAATACCATTTATAGTATGTAATGGTTTGGCAGTTTTATGTAATGATGAATTCCAAAAATATAATTTGAATCATGCTTGTAAACTGATCTGTTAATCTGGGCATGATTAGGTTATGATTAGGGCATTACCTGGGCCACATCAGTAGGGTGTTGCACCCTGCCCCTCAGTGGGTGTGGTCTCAAGTATAAAAGGCAAGGCAAAAGACAGAGGGAGCAGATTTTGAGAAGAAGATTTTTGAGAAGCAGTTCTGATGTTGGAGAGGATGTTCCAGGAGAAGAGAAATGAGCTGTTTGCCTGATAGTCTACAGCTGATCTTGTGGAGAAGTGCTAAGCCCAGAGAGAAACGCAGCCCCAGGAGGAGAGGAACCCAAAAGGTCTGAGACCTGGCAGACGTTGGCAGCTGTCTTGCTCCAACACGTGGACTTTGGTGAGGGAAGAAATTTATGCTTTGTGGCCTGGTAACTGTAAGCTTCTACCCCAAATAAATACCCTTTATAAAGACCAACCAATTATTGGTATATTTGCAAAGGCACCCCTTTGGCTGACTAATACATAGTACCATAACATATGAAATTTAAGGGATAAATTTGACAAAAGATGTGCAAGACTTATACTTTGAAAACTGCAAGAAATTCCTATATGATGGAGAGATATATTGTGTCCATGGATTGAAAAAATTTATATTGTTTAGATGTCAATTCTCCCCAAATTGACATGCAGATTCAGTGCAGTCTCAAAACTCTCCAGCAGGTTTATTTGTGGAGATTGAAAACCTGATTCCAAAATTTATATGGAAATGCACACTACTTAGAATGGCCAAACAACTTTGAAAAGAACAAAGTTAATAATACTGCTAGAAATATTCAAGACAGTGTGGAATTGTCATGAAGATAGCCAAATAGATCAATGGAACAGAATAGAGTCCAGAAATAAACTCATACCTACAGAGCCAATTGATTTTGGGCAAAGCTGTCAAGACAATTAAGGGGAAATAATAATCTTTTCAACAAATGGGGTTGGAACCATTGGATAGGCACATGTAAGAACAAACAAGCCAAAAAAGAAAAGATAAAAACCTCACCCCTTACCTCATACTATATGGAAAAATTAAGTCAAAACTGATATCATGATGGGGAGAAGATCACTATTTGCCGGGGGTGTGCAGAGGAGTAGGAGGGAATGATTATAAGGGACAAAGGAAACTTTTGTTGATGATGGATGTATTTATTATCTGGATTGAAATGATGATTTCACAGCCATACACATAGGTAAAAAAAACTTATCAAATGTACACTTACAATATGTGTATTCTATATGTCCAATTTACCTCAATGTAGCTATGAAAAAACTTTCAGTGTAATATTTCGGTGTCCTCTCTGTTAAATGCCACAATTTTGGCCTTTTGCTCTTGGGCTATGGAAATAGCCTCCTAAGTGCTCTCCAGGTCTCTAATCTGTGCACTTCTCACCCGTTCCCAATTCTTCCATCCCCCACAAGGCTTAGCACATTCACATGAGAAGGTCTTCCTGATTTGAGACATATGCCAAGAGTTGCCTCCCTGATTGCTCCCCTCCCCTCCCCACTCTCCCAGCTCCACCTCTGGCAGGTGGGGCTCAGAACCATAAGCCAGCCCTGGTGGAGACAGATGGCTAGGCCACTACATTTCTAGGGGAAGGGACAAGCCTTTATGCTAAAATATGTACCATATAAAATGATAGATGTCAAATGAATGTTTAATAGGGTTACACAGGATATGTTTTTCATCCATGTTTCCTAATGTGGGGGTCCATTTTCAATTTGGACAGAATCAGGATGCTATTATTTCAGAAAAAAATATGATAGGCTAAGGGGCAGGATCCAGAATACAGATGAGGAGGCAGAAAGACTCCAGTGAGATAAAAGAATTCCAGGGTTATCTTGAATAGGAAGACTGTCAGCAGGTGTTTCAGGGTGTATTTCAAGAAATAAGCCTCCTTCAGGTGCCATTAGTCTGAAAACATACTGCCCACCTGCTTTGTACCAGATGCTCCGAGGCTCTGAGCTTACAAAGATGTATAAGGCACAACTCCTTGCATCTCAAAAGGGAAAGGAACACAAACCAATTCCTTAGGAAAAATCAGATTTAAATAATCTAAACCAATTGTAAACATTGAGCGCCTTGTTTACTATGGCTAAATGTAATTTGTTATTTAACAAATTACAGATACTATAATTTGACACGCTGATGTTTGATTTCTGCTTAGTGACTTCTCAATGCTCCAAGTTTAAAAAAAGAAAAACCCTAAATACTGCTAGAAATGGCTGGACCAGGTGGATGCCCAGTTATGTACTGCAGTCAAAATGTAAGCGTCCAGAATAGGCAAAGTCATTTACGATGCACCTCTCACAAAAGGGTTCATTAGCCAGACTTTCCACGCTGGTGGGTGATGATTTAAGACCTACTGCTTTATAAATGTTTTCTCTTCACTGGACTATGCTTTCATGGAAGACAGAAAGAATGTCTTTCATCTCTGAAGTTACAGTGTCCTGGCCTGGATATCCAACAGGAAGACTAAACATATGTATAGGGAACAAGATAAATACAAGCTCCAAAAAAATGAGAAGAAAAAGATTCTGAAAGAATTTGATATTCAATATTTCCGTAAATTGTCTAACTAGTTATCATGGGGTTCAGGGAGGAGGGATTGTGATAATTTCCTTATATATTTTACATTTTAGTAATTTTAGTATTGTTTTTATTTTAAATTATCTTTGGAGTTTTCATGGGACGGGGGTCGCATGGAATAATCTTTTCAGTGCTTATGATCTCCAAAAGCCTTAATTCAGCTCCAACAATGCCTACTGTAGTGTCTATCAAATAGTTAATGCTCAATAAAAATGTGTTGAGAGAATAAACATGTTTGTCTATGTGATTAGCTTTGTGATGAACAGAGGCCAAAAAGAGCCATTTTATTTGGTAAGCTAATATTGGAATGTATACTACGTTTTACATGAAAAAGTCAGATAATGGGTATTATAATTTAATCCAAGTTCTTAGTTCTTTGTTGGTTATATCTACTAGAGGCAACCCAAGTTCCAGCTATGAAACAAGGCCATCAAATGAACTTCTATTAATTGAATGAAAATTACTTTTGAAGAATAGACAAAGAAATGTGACTTTTCCTAGTGATTGAGGATTTTACTTCAAATTCTTAGCAATAAAAATTTTAAAAATTTAAATTAATTTCAACCTCATTTTTTTGCATTAAAAAATGATTCAGAGCATTTCTCAATCATTTTATTAATTCCAGAGCAAATGGGAGACAAAGTTTTATAGGATTGAACATTTTGACAGATTTGAACAGTCCATTCAGGTGAAAGCCAATTCCCTACTTTGAAAATAATTGAGTTGGCTTCTTTGAATAGATTGAAAACACCTTAGTTTTGGCATTGTTTATATACTGACTTGGTTTTCCCATTTTGCAGCCAAGATAACCGCATGCAAAAAAGGATTCGTAGAATGTCTCACGGAACATCAGAATTAGAGCAAAAATCTTATCCCAGGTTCATACCTCCTAGCGCAATATATTTCTAACAGTAGGCCGTAACACACTAGTTGGTCAAGAAACCAATTTTACAGACCAAGACCAGCATTAAAAGATAGAAAATATTAGAGTGTGCCATATGTAGTAAAGGTATTATTTTTTAAATTATTTGATTCAGTTGTGTGTAAGTGTGTATATGTGTGTGTATATATACACACACACAGTGTATATACTGAAACATGATGCAAAATGTATTTCTTATGTGGGTTGCAGTCAAAAAAGTTTGAAAAGTACTGCACTAGTGCTTCTTTTCCCCAAGAGTATATATGCAAAATGCATGTCTTAGTTCAGAACAAGTGCACCAGACTAATAATGCATACCAACTGGATACTGCCCAATAAAACCCAACTTTTTAAGTGGTATGCTGGAAGAGCTAATGTAAAATACTTAAGAAATATTTTATGCTCTCTCATTACAGAGCTATCACTCTTCCATGATATTCAACAAATTGGTGAAAACTGAAAAATTCATCCATAAATTCCCAGACTGCACTAAGGAATAGAGGTGATATAGATGATAGTATGACTAAAATTCTGAATGACTGATTCATTTTTTCCATTTTCATATAAACATTGACTTCTTGCAGCAAAGATACTGCCCCAGATAAAGACACTCCATTCCAAACAATGCCAGAGTTTCACTATTTTTTTTTTACTCTTGGATTTGCAAGAAACATCCATTGCAATTCTCCTGGAATGTGCTACTCATAAGTGATAGGTTAAACATTAATTCTATATTTGGAATTAATTCATCTTCCTTTTCCTGCCAACTCACCTTGACTTACGGGGAAATATTAAAGAGCTAGAGAGAGACATGCAGTGGAATCTGCCTTCCAGGGGATACTTAATTCCTTATCTTTGATTTATAAGCTTCTGCCCATAAATCAAAGAGAAAACACTCCTGGGAGCTCTGGGCACCCCATACCTGATCCATGTGTGAGCTTATGCTTCTAATTAGCTTTCAAGGAAGGCTTAACATATCCCTTTCCTGGGGTAGATACCATGCAAAATTTATCTTCTGAACCTTTCTCTTCCCTTCTAAGGTCTTTCTCAATCACTTCATCAACCCCCTCCTTAACATCTCATACCTTCACATGGCCTGCCCTGGCTATCTTGGACACTCTGTTTCAGGTTCTCCATTATCTGCTCTTCTTTACCATAGATCATTCCTTCTTCCACTAAAACTCACCTGTCCTCTGTATCATTATTCTTAGACTTCAGTTTTCTGCTAGGTGATAATGGGTGGTAATTGGTTTTCCGGATAAATGAAGCTTAAATGAATGTGCTAACTAATGAGACCAGGCCTGTTCAATTCCAAGTGAACTGGCCAAGTAGTGGTTATCTGCTAGTGTTATTATTTACCAGATCAGGGGCAAGGCAAGCTAAACATGCCTCTATTGTCTAGACAACATTTCCCAGGAGGGTGGGGGTGGGGGACAATGATGCTGGGAGGGGAAGTGACTGACTCCTGACATTCATTCCGTTGTCACCTGGTCCACTCAGCTAACACTTGAGCACCAGAAACTAACTACCCAAGAGACAATCTGATGTACCTGAGTCAGGAGGCCCGGATGTCGTCCTCACTTTGTAAAGAGTCTGGGGCATCTTGCTAATCACTCTTCAGCTTCCGCATGTGGTTGAAATAGATGATCGCGCTGTCCTTTTCTGTCCTAAATTTCTATGTTCAAAGTAGTCCCAGCTGGGAAACTTCCTCTTTCTGACTCCTCACTGAATTTGCCCTGTACCTGCCATCAGGCTCTGCCTGCAGACACCAAGAAGCTCTAGTTCCTTTCCTTGAAAAGGAAATTTTGCTGATGCTTAGGCTGATCATTCACGTTAGTTTGCCTGGTTCAGGCCTGGTTTCCGCTTGCTGTCCCAGTGTAATTAATAGCACCCACTTGCGCTAAGCGTCTAGTTTGGATAACAAATTGAATGGCCACTTGACCGAGGTGAGCAGAATCTAGACTGAACAGACAAACTTTACGAATTATGATTGGTAACCAGGTTGTCATCATTTCATAGTGTAGAGGCCTTCAGATTTGCTAAAAAGATGACAAAAATGCTGCTTAGCTTTCCCTACCAAAGCAGTGCTTTCAGCACATTTTTATTAAAGGATATTTCTTGCTTTTGTATGTAAAAAGCATCTAATGTGAAGTTTAGTTTAACGCAATCCGATCACTACGCTCTGATAACAAATTTATTCCTTGACAAGGCCCCTTGAAGCTGGGTTCCTGCCTCCTGGGTGAAGCATAAACACATTTACTGCAGTTCCAGTTGCCAGCTCTGTCTTGGGACTCATGGTATTTAGTCTACAACTCAGTAAGCAATAGGCTTTATTCCTGGAAAGAAGGAAAAAAAATCTCAAAAAAGTAAATAAAGCATTTCATTTGATTTTTTCCTGTTTTCCAAAATTAAAATGCAAATTCCTGGCCTGGCAAGGAGGAGGTAGAAATATCATTTGCTTTCAATACTAGGCCTCTAAGACCACAAACAGGGAGGCAAAGATTAAAATAAAACCTGAACACAGTCTTTTATCTGTCTGTGCATTTCTATCTTAGCGAGGCCAGCAGAGTCTGGCTGAGTATTTTGAAAACCTGATTATTATTATACTTTGCATGTGGTAGAAGCTCACTATTCACCCAAACACACCAAGACCTTGCTCACAGTACATTTTTGTTTAATGGAAGTTCAGTCTTATATTTGTCATATTCCTCTACCCCAAGCCCCGACATGTCTAAACAAGGACCCTGAAGTTGCTATTCTAGTGAATGCCTTACCTTTTTTTTTTTTTTTAAAGAAGCCACTTTGAGAATCAACTGTCTCTGACATGTCACTAAGAAAAATAGTCACTTACTCTGGTGTCTTAGGAGTTAGAATTTAATGCTAGCCTGGGAATCAGAACACTTAAATTCAAATCCTGGCCTGTTGGTGTTTAGCTGGGCAAGTCTGGCTAAACCAAACAGCAGGATGCATAGTGGGTAAAGGGATGGACACTGGGCGTTAGACCCGTGGCTCTGCCATTTACGGTTACTTAGCTGCTCTAAAATGGGACTGACAGTAGTGCCTTCCTCGCAGGGCTGTGTGAGGAATGAATGAGTTCATAGACATAAGGCACTTCCAGCAGAGCCTGGTACAGAATAGTAAGAGCAAACACCCAGTATCAAATCTCCAAATAGCTCTGGGCCTCCTTTTCTTTGTCTGTTCTCCCTGGGCTCCCTGGGCAGAGGGAAGCCCTTCTTCAGGGCTTCCCTCATGCTTGAATCATGCTATATAATATTTATTTCCTTTTCCTGAAAGAATTTTTACCTTCTCAGCAACTCTTAATGACCATCACATAATAGGTGTTGAATATATATTTCTGGAACAACTGAGCAAATTGATATGTAACATAAGAGTTGGACTTCAGAATTCTTTCATCCATTTTAGCTCTAAAATTCCATGACTTGGTGACTCAGAGAATTAGCTTGTTGATATTAATGGAATCCAGAAGCTTTCTGAATCAAAAAGAAAAGTAATTTAAAAAAATGAGATGGAAATTGTTCCTGTAGTAACTGAAAGACTACCTGAAGAGAAATTGTAATCTCATCTGAATCACTCCCTCTGCTTCAGGGCCCAGGGGAGCAGAAGAGGGATAAGGGTGTCTTATTAGTCAGCCAAAGGGGTGCTGATACACAGTACTAGAAATCTGTTGGCTTTTATAAAGGGTGTTTATTTGGGGTAAAAGCTTACAGTTACAAGAGCCTAAAGAGACAAATTCAAGGCTGCTTTCTCACCAAGGTCTGTTGCCACATGTTGAAGCAAGATGGCAGGTGATCTCTGCCTGGTCTCTCCTTCTTTCTTCCTCTTAAGGCAACTTCTTCTGATGTCAGCTATGGGCTGGCATAGGGCTTGTCTCTTAGGGCTTCCTATAGCAGCTGCAAACTATCAGGCGAATGGCTCATCTCTCCTTGGGGCTCCTTGAGCGACTGCCCATGTATATCAGCCCACCAAGGAGGTGGGGACTCAACCCTGAGCCATGCCCTACTGATGTGGTCGAATCAAAGCCCTAATCTTAACAGATAATTTAATCAAGACATATAAGCTGAATCTAATGCATTCAAAGTATATCACACCCAGCAAAACAGACCAGTATACAAACAGAATCTTTTTCTTTTTGAGGATTCATAAATAATATCAAACTGCCACAGGTGTCTTGGAACAGTATACATACACACATGCATATATATTTACAAACATACGTGCATGCATTTTGTGACTCTTATGAAATCACCCAAAGAACATGAATTTTTATTTCACTGGATTCTTTTAGATATACCAGGGATCAACTCCACATTTAAGACATCAAATCCCTTGTGACAAATGAGATGAGCTCTACAAAAATATAACAGAATGACCTTAGGCTCTTGAATGATTAGATCCTAGCACTGGGTCTTTCTGCTATTGAAAAGAGATTCTGGAGAAAAAGGGAGAGCGAGGGAGAGAAGGAGTGAGAACAAGAGTGCATGGTAAGGGTGGTTGTTAATTGTCTTCCTACCAAATCTTCCCTAATGGAAGTACTTTAGTATATCTAAGAATCTAAGACAGAAGGAAACCTATTCCCATTATGGAAGTCAAAGGAGGGCTTAAAGCCATTATTAAGGCTAATGCCTGGGCTCCCTCCCTCCCTCCCTTCCTCCCTTCCTCCCTTCCTCCCTTCCTCCCTTCCTTCCTTCCTTCCTACCTTCCTCTGACGTCCCTCCCTCCCTTCACGTCTTTCTTTATTTTCTTCCTTCTCTTTCTTTCTTTCCTTCCATCCTTTCTTTCTTAAGAAAGAGAGAGTAAAAGAAAAGAAAAGAAATAGCCAAAACAAGATTCAAAGAGATTGATTCCCTTGACCTACAGTACTTTCCTGAACTCTTTTGTCTTAGCCAAATTTTACTCTAAAGCAAAGATTCCTCAATGTTGGACTGGGCAGTGGTGAAATTTGAAAAACTAAGAAAGACAAAACAAAACAAAACCAAGAGAAGGATAAATAACGAGAATTTCACAAAACTAAAATTTATTAAAATATAATTTTCTTAGATTATATCCTTCCTTACCTTTGTTTGGCATTAAAATATCCTTTTATTTTTAACGAAACAAAAGTGATTCTAGAGGATAGTGATAAATCTAATGCTCTTAACCTGGCAAATTGAAAAGTTGGCAACTCTACAGAGGTCCCATCCCAATTTTATTGGTTAGGTCAAAAAGATAAGGACTCACAGCTCTATAATTCTAAGCCATAAAGCACAGTTCAAATGGAAGAAGTTTATTAATAGTTATTTTTTTTTCTTTCTCAGAAACAATAGGTAGGTAATCAATATTAAACATTCATGTCCATTGCAACCTGACTTTGGTCAGGGATCCCAGAGCCCACAGAAGAGTGGTGAGTCTGGAGAGGTTGTCTTTAGTCAGTCCATCCCAAAGCCTGCTTGTCCCAAGATCATGGACTCCTGCACCACCTTCTGGCTCTTTCCCTGCAGCCAGTGTCTGGTTGCTGCCACTTGCCACTCTCACTCTACAAAGGAGAGCTGATGAATATGGATAAAAATAATCTCATGGAAACTGACTAATTCAGTGTCTTCATTTTATAGATAAAAACCCAGAGTCTTCTTTTAGGAGGAGAGAAAAACCTGGTTCTTTTTGGCATGGGGGCTGAAATTATCCAGACACTGACCTCATTTTCCTACTTTGCTTTGCAAGTATGGCTATAGACTCTGAAACCACGAGGGAGGAGACATTGCAGAGGAAAGCTTTTGCCACTGGCATAGAACTTGCCAAGGAGAAATAACAAGAGCTTGATTTTTACTAATGCAGCATTCTTTTACTAAGCCCCCAGCACTAGATCACAGAAAAGCCAAATATCCACTCAGGGATATTATCTTTATATTTCAAGATGAAGGCAACTAAAGAGCAAGTTTTTGTAAGTACACCGATACTAAGCAAGCCTAGGCATATTTCTGCCTGATTAGAAAGAAAAAAATCAAACAGTCTCTGCTCTCTGTAAATCCACCTATCTGTATTTTAACATGACAGCATTACCAAGAATAAGTAATTAGCTAGAAGTAGCTGGTCAGTTTCAAGCAAACCAGCTCCCATGAATTCGTGTAGCTTATTTCAGATTTTATATTAAATTGCTTAAGCAAACTTGCTCATAATAAAACAAAATAAAGGATGGCTTGCGGACATCTTGTCAGACTTTAATCATTGTAGATTCATTATGGTTCTCAAAAATAAAATACATTGTTTGAGATGTTTCCAAGCTTGGCAACGCCCAGGCTGGTGTGTCAAAAGGAGGTGGTGGTTTAGGCAGGTAAATGTTTTCAGATTACTTGTGGTTGAACGATTGCCAGGCTGCATTCTTAGTAAACAGAAATTTTGATTTGTGGTGCCAACACTACTCTGCTGGGAGGGAGGCACTGACAGATACCATCATCAGGTAAGTTTATGTAAAGATGCAGAATGTCATTAGGGGAATATTCCTTAAATGTTTACCTACACAATTTTACTTGGCACTGTCAAACTGCTAGTCATCAAGTATTTCTGGGCAGGATCCTATGCGTTTTTTTGGGTGATATAGCTTGTATACCATGGGATTTCTCTCTCCTAGCAACTTGAGAGGGGATGGAGCAGCAGAGAGAAATTTAGAAAGCCACATCGGGGGGAAATTTAAGCATCAGTGAAGTGATAAGGTGTAAATCAACCACAGATTAACGGTATTTATGCAAGTAAATTTTTTAGAAACATGGTTTGGATGTGGGCTGCTTTCTCTATTACTCAGGGAAAATGTTGTGTGGAGAAGTTATGGACAAATTACAGAAAGTGCTATAGAGATAACGTGCCTAGTTAGACATGTGGAACTTGTTAGCTGGAGAGTTAGGACAAGATAAAAAAAGAACACTAGAGAAAGGTTTAGAGTCACATTGTGAATAATAATAATAAGACGTGACGAAAATCCTGTTTCTTCTCTAATTTTTAGTAAGGGTACCCCAAACAGCAGAACAGGGAGAATGAGCAAAGGTAGAACCATGTAAGGTAAAGGAGAGAATACGCACACTTTGTCAAAAATTCCCTTCTGTGTCCAGAGACAGATGTCCCAGACTGGGAAGGCCACTGATTTCATAGAACCCTAGTGATTATTATCATTACGGTGGCTGCAAGTGCAAGTACTTTCTTTAACCCAGGAATTCTATGTAGAATGCAGGGATGGTTGAAGTATGGCCTATGAATTTGGATGGGAAAAATGTACAACTTACTCTTCACAACCTCTCACTGAAATTTAATTTTACCTTAAACTATGAATGTAATCAACGAACCACAGCAGTATTAGCAGTACTTGTGACTTTTCACCGATAGAAATAAATATTTTCACATCACATTTCAGTTAGAGCAGGTCTCTTGAAATGTCATTTACACTCATCACGCTTCACAATTACAGTAGGGCAATAAGACCTGTCACTGATTTTGTATTTAAGGCATTAATGAAAAGCATACATATTGCTACTCACAATTTGTTTTTACTATTTCAATAACTATATTTCAATATAATTCATTTCCTGTTTAATCCTAATATTTTGACAACTCTATTTAAGTAGAATTACTTTCCTTTGTAATCCTATATCTCTTATTCACCTATGCTTCCCCTGAATGCCAAAGGCATTCATGACACACAGAAAAATTAAAAACTCCTGCCTTTGGGAAAAGCAAGAAGACCTGAGAACCAAGAGGTCTGGATTTACCCCCAGATTAGTAATCAACTCATTTAAAAAAAACAAACAATAGTTTTATGGCTTTGAATTATTTTAGGCATAGCATGCATGCTCCAGTTTGACCACAATTACCTAACCCCTGAAGCCCCCACTATATTATACTTGTCTGCTTTCATTGTTTATGTAACCTGTCTGGCCCCTGCAGTCTTTTGGGTTTTCAAAATTCCTTTTGAAGGATCTTGGTTATATTCTCCTTGATAATTTTATTTATCTTAGAGATTACTTGAATGAAATTCTAAACTGTATTTTGCAAATAAATGCCTCATATCCAGAGAAGGAATTGGTGGGAACACGGGAGGAATAGCATAGAAGGGTGTGGCTGGGCTATTTGGTTTATTTTTATTATCTTGTCTTCTGAACTAGATGTGAATACTTAGGACATAAACCAACTACTTTTCATTCTGTGTATGTGATTCTTTTCCTTCCCTCCCTGCTTCTATAAGTGCCTGCCATGTTTCCTGCCACATATAGAGGCTCGATACAAGATGTTTCATAAATTGCCCTTGGTATTATTTTTATGCACCCTTCTCCCACACCAACCCCAGTTCAATTACGGATCACTAGATTGATTAATAAGTGGCATTGCCACTGCTGTGGCTGCTTCTCCACTTCTTCCTGGATCTCTGCTTCTTAGTCATTTTCCTGTTCATAGATACATCACCAAAAAGGCAGTGAAAGTGGCTGTTCATTTTTTACTATGAGGAGGCTTGGATGAGGCTACAGGGTTTCCATGTAAATTCCAGGAGCACAAGCTAACCTTTTCCTTCAAGATGAGGCTCTGTGCTAAATGTTGAGACTACAATGGCAAACATGGCCTTGGT
>PVKH010014593.1:0-16440 GCA_004027955.1 Chaetophractus vellerosus
ATAATGAAGGGAAGTATGAGAAATAAGAAGAGGCAAAAGAACAGTCACCAAGGTAACAGAGAGTTAATTGGACCACTTCATTGCCTGACCTCCACAGTGGAGGCAAGGGGAATGATGAATCCCAAAGAGCTGCTTTGATGAGGGATTTTCTGAAACTCTGATCCTCTTGAAATTCAGGTAACAAGCACAAAAAGTCATTCTCTCCATTCCGAACCAGAGGAAAACACACCGCAGGCACCCACAGTGTTGAAATCTGATGTTAGAAATACCAAGGGCCAGTACATTTCTTACTTCCATCACTGCTTTAATAGAAAGGACAATGCAGAGGAGTAAGCAAAGAGGTGGCATTGCCACCTGGGGACACATAGACATAGCTGAGGGAAATAACTGTGGCTTAGAGACAGGACCAAGTACACAATCTGTGGAGTCTAGTGCAAAATAAAACACAGTACCCCTTGTTCAAAAATTATTATGAATTTCAAGATGTTACAGCAGAGCTTTAATACAAGTTCATAGCCCTGCTAAGTGGGGGCCTCTGTGTGACTGCACCATTCCCATGCTCATGAAGCTGGCCCTGCCTGTAGATGGTTCATGCATAAGCAGGTAGGAGCTGGGAACTAATATGATGCACTTATTACTAACACAAAAACATTATGGTTAAACATGTAATAAATTTCCAGTAAACCTTCAATTTACTTATATAATTTCTATTTGAAAATTTTTTAAAATTTATTTTCCTGGTTTTATTTTAACTGCCCTTTTATTTAAAAACTTCAAATGGCTGATGTGCTAAAAGCAAATGTTTATAAATTTGATTAAGAACAATTTATCTTCTTTCTTCTTTTGAGAATCATAATTTTGGTGTCATAAGAAATATTTCTGTTTTCTTCTTGAATTTTTATAGTTTTACATTTTACATTTGGGACTATGATAGATTGCTTGATTTCCAAATGTTACACTAGCCTTGTATTTTTTTTAGATAAGCACCACTTGGTCATAATATATTATTCTTTTTTGTTTATTGTTAGATGTGATTTTATATTGTATTTAGAAATTTTGAATCTATAGTCATGAAAGCTTTGATCTGTGAGCTTCTTTTCTTTTAATAGTTTTCATATAAGGGAAATAATGGCCTCACAAAATGAGCATTCCTTCTTCATGAGTTTTCTGAACAAGTTTGAATAGAATTTATATTAACTCTTCCTTAAAGATTTCATAGAACTCACCAGCAAAGCTATTTGGCTGTAATTTTTCCTTGTGTGAAGGTCTTTATTTTTAAATTCTTTATTTGATTTAGTGCTACTATGGTGATCAGCTTCTCACCACATAAGTGTTTTCGAGGAAATTGCCCATTCCTTCTAAGTTGTCCAATTTATTGGTATAAAGTTGCTCATAATATCCCATTATTATGCTATTACTTGATATTGGTAATTTGTTTTATCTCTCTTTTTGTCGTTACCACTCTGTCTAGAGGTTTGTGATAGTTAATTTTGTGTCTCAACTTGATTAGCTTATGGTGTTCAGCTGTTTGGTCAAACACTGGCTGGTTGGTTTCATGTGGTATTTCACAGATGGGATTAGCATCTAGAAGCAGGCCCTTTAATGTAAAGGAGATTGTCCTCACGCACTTGGGTGGGCCTTTTTCAATCAGTGGAAGGTATTAAGAACAAGAGCTGAGGATTCAGAAATCAGAAAGAATTCTGCCTCAAGGAGGGTGTGCCCTGCACTGCTCCCTGAGTTTCCAGTGTAAGGAATTCAGATTTAAGATTTCAATTTCACTCTTAACAGACTTTCCAACCTCTGGCCTGCCCTACAGACTTTATACTTGGCAGCTGCTGCAATTATGTAAACTAATTCCTTATAATAAATCTCTTGATACATATATATAAACTTGAGGTCAAGAAATATCTCAAGAAGAAAGAAAACATAAGACTTAAGCAGTTGTACTTTGAAAATACGATTCTGATTAAAGAGTGTATAGATCAAACTTGGGCTACAAAAGGAAGTATAAAATTTAAATATTTGCTGGTACAATGATTATAATTCCCTTTACTGAATTAATTTCTCTAGAAAGAATATGTAATGGGCAAAAGTGCAGGATAATGAATGGTTCATAAATCCAAACTTATTCTGGCATCCCTATTTGTAGAATTGAATATTTCTTCCTGTACTCCTTCTTTACAAGCATTAGGTAGAATTGATCAGAAAATATTTATTGCATACAGAAATTTTTCAAAAGCAATGTAGTTGTTATCTATGGGGGTTCTGTAGCTAACGAATTTTAAAAAAAAACATGGGATACTTTTTTAAAAATTATTTTTTAGCTTATCAATGAGAAACCACACATGCCAGGATCAAACCATTTTACTTGCATTTCTAAACCTCTCAGTTTTCCCATTTTTAAACACTCTTATTCTTCTATAAAAGGAGATCAAATTAGTTCAGCAAAATTAGACCTTCACAAAGTCAGTCCACTGTCTAATTTTAGTTGGTTCTAAATTATGACTTCAGTGAATTCAAGTAATTCCCCAGGCACAATAATTTTGCTCAACACTTTGTAATTTATAGATTTATCATTTCCACTTTTCCTAAGAAGACTTTTAAAGCCTTTTACTGTCAACCATGTTTATTATCTTTTATAATCATGGTTTTTCAGTTTACTTTGAATATTTATTATTTCCTAAGTGGAAGCATTTTTAGTAATGCTTGCTAATTTTCATTTATTTTTAACTTGAGATTTTGCTCCTTCCTAAATTTATTATAATGGATTTTTAAACAGTGACCAGAGAATTTGTTTTCTGTAAAAACTGTAAGTTTCAATATGGAATATGAATTACACTATGTACCAAGCGATTAATGAATATTTGTTGAATTGAAAATAATAAATATATCACAATAATTAACATATTAAATTCAACAAATTAATTAATTGTTAATTGTTCCTTCCATTATACACTCAATGCATAATTGTTCAACCTATTGTTCTAATTCACCATTCTATGAACTTCCTGTAAACACCTTCCTTATATTTTCTTCTTTTATTTTTTTATTCAGTGCAAAATGACCAATGCAAGAAGTAAACAAAAACATTTCCTTAGTGGAAGGAAGCCATTATTTTCATCTTTAGCTATCTGGAAAATAGTTCACCAGAACATTTCCAAGGAGTCTATATTATAAGCAAGATCTTCAGAGTTTGTGTCACCACATTCCTTGATTTATTCCATATCGACATGAAAACTCAAAGATGATTAGTAGAGTTGTTTGGTAATGGAGATTACCTTCAGACAATCTAGTAATAAAATTAAGAAAATATTTTAAAGGAGAAAGATGGGAAGGGGATACTACCAAGTTTCCATGAGACAAAATTGAGTGCCTATAATTATAGAAATATAAATAAAAATGAGGAAAGAATTATACCAGGGAATGCGTAGCAGGGTGAAATGACTAAATTAAGCATGATTCAGCTCTTAGATTCGGGAATCTGTTAGGAAAAAACAACAACCCAAAAACTGCCCCCCTATGTACACTACTAATTCTGGAAAAATATATAACATATATCCTTTTAAGTGCATAACTAAGCTTATAAGTAAAACAGAAAGAAAATTTGCAAGAAGCAGAAAGGAAAGTGAAAAAAGGTAGCAAGGGTGAACATTAACACTGTGCATGCCATTTGCTGCTGGTACAGCAATCCTTGGTTTTGAGATACGTTTCCCAGATACACAGGAAATGATGTGAGCTTCTAAAACTTGGTTTATATCTTGGATATTCGAATAAAATCTGCAACAACACAATAAAAAAGTATTCATTGGAGCAGCTAGGAAACAAGACATGTGTTTGCTTCGTTTCCGGAGGATTGGGAAAATTTCTGACAATATATAGCCATAAACTTGAGCCCAGAAGGATACGTTTTAAATTACCGTATCTGTGCCATTGGAAAACCAATGGCTAAAATTTGGCCCTGACTAGATAGACTGCTGAAGCTCTAGGCAGAATAAAAACAAAACAAAAACAGTCTAGGATGTATCCCAGACATTGTATCTCTCAACCTCCTAGCCACTCTGTTGGTTGGAGGAACTGAAAAGATAAGATTTATATTTCCCAAAGTCTTTTTGTGTGTGTGTGTGAGGGTTTGAATGTGAGTTGGGTTTTCCCAATTAGAAGCACTTTCATGAGGTTTGGAAAAAAGTCTTTGTGGTAGAGAAAATCCTCCTGATATTACAGCTGCTGGAAAGCAAGGTTGTAACACTGTTGGAGACAGTTGCGGTGACCAGAATTAGCATTCTAGTGGCCAGATGTCAGCCTCACGAGGACTAGAGGCAGGGGCAAAAGACAGACTCCATATTCTAATACCTATCATCAGTTTCATGGATGTGGTGACAACAGTAATAACGTCCTGATAGCAACAACTGTGAAGGATCTGAGACCTTACCCTACTTGCAACCTGACAAGTTCATCTGTCAGTTTCTTTTCAAAGATGCTGGCAGAAGACACCTGTTTCCAGGATCATGGGCAAAGAACTTTATTACTCATGGCATAGCAGAAAGCATGAGCTTCATGCTCATGCCAGATCCCCTAGCCCCTCAAATCCCACCTGGGCAACAAGGAGACCTTCACATGGATGCTGCACATTTTCCTGAGAAGAAATCACAAATGAGTCTGGTCAATAACAGAGTTACAAAGCCTGGCCTCTTGCCTCAAATTGGACCATCCTTCAAAGGCCATTTAATCTCCAGAGCTCCCTGTGGTATTGGCTTGGTCTCCGTTGCAAAGATATTGCAGTTTAACTTCTTCCTCTGTGATATGCTAATGCCTTCATTCCTTCCAGGTAGTTTCCCCAAGAGAAAACCCCAATAGGATAGCTGTACACAAGACTCTATCCAAGATTTTTTTCCTGGGAAACCAACTTAAGACATATACTGAAGTGGATAGGAAACAGAAACCATTCTTGGTATTTAAAGCACATATACCTAAATGCAGGCATTAAGGGCTTAAAAATCAATAAGATGTTGGAGGAGGAAAAGTCTGTGGCCACCACTGGTTTGTTTGCTTTCCAATATAATAATGATAGTGTTTCCCTCTGTCCTAAAACTTCATCAAGTTGACTGTAGACCATTATAAAAAATTTGAGATCTCTAAGCTATGGTCTCTAAGCTGGGTTCCTCAGCTGTGCTAGTGCTAGTGGTGAAAGCTGTGCTAGTGCTAGTGGTGAAAGGTCATTTAAATATCACCTGAGCTCACATGGAATAAAGTGTCCAAGAAGGCAACTCTTCACTGGATGAAGTGGCTATTGTGAAACAACATTGTGATAAGAATGTGGATCACAAATATGGAATGGAATAACATCTGCTCCAGCCTCATACATTCAGCTGGGAACACCAAAGAGGTTATAGGGCTGCCATAAAAGAATATCCTAACTTTTATAGATACACGGCTGATGTAGCCAAAAATCAGTGACAGAGTTTAATCCTACAGGTTGCTTAATTACAGCATTAATAGAATTTATAACTATATAGATTCACCTATATAAAAGATGCGATACTAATTGGGAAAAAGTGGTCTCTGAAAATGAGAACGGACACCTTTAAAGCCATCAGATATACTCTACAGAGCCTCTAGTGCCAACAGAATCAGTCCTATCTACATATCTAAACAACTACTTCTGACTTGCTTAGAAACATTGTAATTAATTGACCTGAAGTGCTTACCCCACAAGGACCTGCCAATTTTTGTGTGTACCCCATTCCTTCCCACTCATTGTCAGATCCAGCATGTCTTAGAAGGACAACTACAAAACCTGACTAAGAGCTAAGTATCCCTCAAAAAATTACAAGATGTTGCTCATTTATATCAACAGAAACATGGAGAATATGTGTGGGAATGGATTCTAAGAGTGATGGACTAGAGAGAAAGTAAAATAACTTTTTATCAGGTCATATTTATCCATATGACCTTACTTATCCATATTCTAGATTTATTAGGCTAGTTTCAGCATGTGACAGTTACTTTGGTTTGTTGACTGAAACTAGTAAACTCCAAAATGCCTTATAGTAAATAAATTTGAGTCATAAACTTCCCTGATAGAATACAAACGATGGAATAAACCACACAAGGTGATAGAAGAGTTAAGAATGGGTTTATCTTAAGCTTCATACACAAGCTCTTTAATGATGCCCCTTAAAAACCAGAATAAAGAAATCTTTGTAAAGGCATTGGTGCGCTGATCACCAGCATCTTCGCAAAGTACTATAATTGCTGCCAACAGCAGAGATCAAATCCAACAAGGACCTGCCTGCTACCTAGGGTAGGTTGATAGCATTGTTCTTTTTCAGTCATGGAGTTGGTAGTGATTTCCCACACCAGAATATATGTATTTACCTTTCCTGTCAGCAACATTTCTGGATTTGTCACTTCCTTTGAACTCACGAAATAGCTTATTTACAGCTATATATCCCACACACTATTTCCTTTCGCCAAATAGCTCATTTTCAAGTAAGAGAAGTAATCAATGTGACTGTGAATTCACTGGTCTTACCATAAGCTCCAATGCCCAGAAGCTGATGGTTGTACAGATCAGTGGAATGGTTTATTTTGTGGAGCACTTAATTATATTGCCAGCTAGAAGTAAACAGCCTCTTGTGAGTTAATGGTGCTATACAACAAAATGTGATAGATATTCTGAATTGGCCACTGATATATGATGCTGTTCCTATATCCCAAAACATCAGGGAACAAGGGCTAGAAGTGTAAGAAGCCCTTCTCTCCACTGCACTTAATTACATACTCCCAAAATTTTACTCACTCTTCCTGCAACATTGAGTTCTGCTACTTTAGTATTCAAGGGAGGAATGTTCCCACTAGGGAACAAAAAAATGCCTCCATTGAACTGGATGTTTAAATTGCCACTTGAACTCTTCATGCAATAGAAACAAGAAGCAAACAGGGTGACTGATTCTGATTATCAAGAGACTGGGGCTACAGGAAGGAAGGTGCATATCTGAAAGTCGGGAGAGCCTCTGGACTACATAATAATTTGTAAATATTGATAAAAGAATATAAAATCTAATTCAGGTAAAATCACCAGTGACTCAGAATCTTCAGGAATGAAATTTGGGCTGTTCACCTTACTGAGAATCGAACTCTAATGGTTGGGTGTTGTCTAGGAACCTAGAAAATATTAAATGATGTTTTAGTTTCATACCTGCTTTTAAAAATCATACAATGGGTTGGTTTAACAACAGGGATTTATTTGCTCATGGTTTGAGACTAGAAGACTTGCTTCCTCCTAACCTCGGTATCTTCTGGATGCTGGTTATCTTTGGGTTGCCTTCACTTTTCTGTCACATAGCAATGCACATGGCAGAATCTTCTCTTTTCTCTTCTGGGTTCCATTGACTTCCAGCTTCTGGCTATGCCCAGTAGCTTCTCTCTCCCTCAGCTTATAAAGGACTCCCAGTAATCCACATTAAAATCCACCTTAATTCACTTAGGCCACACTTTAACGGAAGGAACATCTTGAAGAGCTCTAATTTGCAATGGGTCCACATACATGGGACCAAGGGTTAGAACCCGAATATGCCTTGTACAAGACATGATTCAATGCCCAACAAATGATTACTGGAGGAAAGATGTTATAAATATCAACTGTGTCATTGTGATCAGTTCAGAGTTACAGATTGTAGAAGCAATGAAGCAACCTGGTTTTCTGTCTTACTTTTTTTTCAATGAAATTACATTAGGTGTCTAGGTGGTAGCTAACCCTCTAATTTAGGTTTCAAGTTAGAATATGTTCAGTTAGAATTGTGACTGAATTAATTGTGCAATTAATATGATACTGAGATCCATGCCATGAGTAATGGAACTTAGTACCTCTCCTTCTGGGTATAATGATTGCATTGTAAGTAAGATAGTTGCATTACACTACAGGAAAAATGACTTCTGGACATTAGAAAGATAAAAGGGAAGAAATGAAGAGAGGGTCTATAGATATATCTGGCTTTTTTTCCCATTTTTGCAAAAATACACATGAAACAAACCTGGCAAAATGTAATGTCCCTTTACATTGCAAGGAGTACATGGGTTTTGGCTATATATTTTGCTGTACTAATATGTTTTCAAAATTGAATAAAAGTGAAAATAAAATAAAGTTGGCTTCATGATTATTTAGTCACTAAACTTGCATTTGGACATGGAGACAATAACCCTTTAATTAATGAATTATCTTAATCCTTTGGGATAGAAAAAGAGTATCTTTAGAGCACTTTAATTTCTAAAGAGAAAGAATATATGAATGAGAATGAGAGTAGAATTTAGGAAGGTTCTATTCATTCAAAGACAATGAAAGAATGAAGAAAATAATTACATAATAATAATATGCAAAATAATCAAATTGGGGAGAACCTGGAAGACAAGTTGGACTTTGGTTTTGATGTAGTATGTTGAATAAGGAACAAAAACTATGGTTCATTTTTGCAACAAATGAAACTGAGGAGAGAAGAATAATATACACTTTAACAAAACAATAATTAAGGGATTTTATCAGATCAAAGATAATATTAGTTCATGGAAAAGTTATTATAACTTGTTCCAAAAGTAAAATGATACTAATTTCAATCAAGAAAACTATGTGTCTCACCTTAGAATGATATTTTGTGCCACTCCACATGAAACCTTAAACATTCTGCCATATTCATCACTCACGGAGCAACATCTCTGGAAAGCAACATGGTGCTGAGATGATTTTCTATTTCATCGGTTCCCAGTACTCCCTCAGATATGACTTTATTTCAATCACATTCAGGGATAATTTTCTTACATTGTGATAATGTTTATCTATGGTAAGTTGTATAAGGATTTATTCTGACTAAATATATTTAATGTGTGTCCTAATATTGGCATGAATAATTAAATCTCATGCTGCAGGGCATAAGATGATTGCTAGAGGGTTTATGAGAAGGTAATTTTCCTCTGTGCACAAGACTGTAATATCAAATTAAGGACAGAGAAAGAAACAGAGAGAGAGAGAGAGAAAGAGAGAGAGAGAGAGAGGAGACAGTCTGTTGTTCATTACTCCATAGGTATTGAAGTGAGGCACCACTCTAAAATTCTACAGTAGATGTTCATTCTAGACATTTTTGTAAAATATTACCCAGTGTACTCTATATAAATGTACCTTAGATGGTGATTTTTCATTAAAATTATTTATAAAAGCATCCATTATTTGTGTTTCACTATTATTTTCTTAAGAGAGATGGCTCATTTCATCATCCTGTCTCTAAAATACTACTTTTTAGTTGAAGCTAAGTATCAAGAAATTGAAATTGAACCTGAAAAAAATCCTTCAGAACTACAAATTTGCTTATAAGTTCTGCTCCTTATTTGAAGTTTTTAGTGTGCTTTAAAAAATTGTGTAATAAATTAAGTATAGGTTCTTTGAAGTCATCATTTTTTTAACTGAGGAGTACAAATTGGCTTAAATGACCTTGGTGTATTTAAATTGCCACAATTTGAAAGCTTTTTGTGAAATAATCTTTGGCAAGATTTATTGTTTTAGATATTATTATGTCCATCTGATTTTTTTTAATCTCAAATAAGAACTGAATTTTCCTTAAGTGATATATAACATTAGGCTGATTAAGCTGGAAAGTTAATTTTAGAGTTTTTGTTTATCCCTGCCCTCTAAGTAAACTTTAGGATGTATCCGTTTTTTTAATGATGAATATTTAATCATTCCTCTGTAATGCCAGTATTTCAAGGACTAGCAATGTTGGGGTTTATACATCAAAGTGCCACCAAAGTATTCTTAACAAGCAAAGCCTCCATTAGAGTAGATCAGAACTGACACAACATAATGGATCACAATGAAAAAGAGTTCAAAGGGCCACTGGGGGAGGACCTTTTGCTAATGAAGCAGAAAGCAGGCAGATATTCAATCAGTACAATTTTGTTCTTATTTATATTTGGCCTGGCATTCGGTTAGTCAAAGGGCCAATTTGAAAACTGATTCTCTCCTTCAGTGAACAAAACCCAAATAAATCAAACAATATATAAAAAATGAAACTCAGCCAATCTTGGTCTTTGCTCTCAGAAAGGCAACTAGTTGGGAAACAGGAGCTCTTGCTTTTGCCCATGTAGTCAGATAACAGAAAAGTGGTTGCACTCTTTCTTTATTTCTAATGAGGGCACTTAAAAAAGTATTCCATTTATTATTTAACAAACTATTAAGTTGTTAGTAACAATTTGGTAAACAAGAGCTCACTTATAGTATAGCTACTTAATGTCTATAGATATTATAAAACAAATGCACATAATATGAAAATAGAACCAGAAATTAAATTATTTAAGACTTTCTCTATATCTATTATATCTATATTCTTGGGCAAAAAATTTACAAGGATATATACTTCAATAATTTCTAATCAGAACTCAGTAATCAATTTGAGGAGCTCAAAATTCAATCCATAATAGTCCTTAATACTAATGATATGTGACAATTCAAATATGTGGTCAATATGTGCAGCAAAATCATTTTTGAGGCCAGGATATTTTGTAAAGTTTAAATTAATGTGATTTTTTAATATTGGAGGTTTTTGTAGTGAGATGAAGATTTTTCACTTCTCTTAAAAACCTGTAATTACTTGAATACCTGTAACATTGTGTTTTGAAAGTTAGATAACTCAGGTATGGTGCCATCTGGTTCAGTGCCTTTATCAACATTAATCTTTAATCTCCTTTCTAATATTTCATAGAATACTGGTGGCAAAAAGTTTTCTACTTTCATTTGAGTTGATTTGGGGAATTTGCATTTTTCTAGGAAATTATCCATTTTGTCCAAATTTTCAAGTTGCCACAACAGAGTCGCTAAAAGAATTGCTTATGATTCTTTTAATCTCTCTGGGTATTTGCTATTATGGTCACATATTTTATTTCTCAGACTTATAAAGGGATTGTATATTTATCAGTCATTTAAAGAAAGAAATTTTGAATTTATTTTCTGTCCCTCAAATATTTATTGTCTTTATATTGATTTATGATTTTACTTTAATTCCTAATTCCTGTTTCTATTTAATTTATTTATGTTACAATTTTTAAGATAAATAAGTGGGTCCTTGATTTTTCAACTTCTTTAACAATGAGAGTTGTTTTTTGTTTGTTTGTTTGTGTGTGTGCTTGTGTTTTTTTGTTTTGTTTTTTTTAGGAAGTACCAGGGATTGAGAGTTTTTTAAGGCTATAATTTTTCTACTTAGTGTTCCAGTTTCCCCTAATACCCACCAGGATCAATGTGCTCATTTATGTTACTTATTTGGTTTTCATTTAAATTCACATATGCTGGACATCAACTTGTGAAAACTCACAGACCCAGCGTATAAAATATGTAAATATGCATCTTTAGGTCTCAGGATCACATTAAATAACCTATAACTCTTCAAGCCCAGGAAACATAAAACGTTTTTGTTGTCGTTGTTGTTTTTTCTATTTTGTGGAAAGGCAAATTATAAATATCCTCACTTTCCTACTCTCATGTGGCACCCAAACACTCTCAGGAGCTAACCACTGAAGATATGCTTCAGTATATGCTCCAAAGTAAATCAGTATCCAACACAAAGTTAAATAGCAATTCTGAGACCACTTCAAAGTGAGGTTTTCATAAACCTGCTAAATGGGCAATACTAGTAAATACAGCTACTAGTATTTAGAGCTTACTTAATGGTGAGTGCTTTGAGCCGTTATTTGTTAAAAGCTTACAATAAAGATATTCATGTAAGAGCCAATATGCTGTTTTACTCCTTTTACACTTTGAAAAAAATGGCTGTGTATGATTTGTTACAATACCAACTTCATGTAGATCTATTAGAAACATGCAGAGAACATATGAATACTAATGGTTACACAATAATCATTTTGTGTTTAGCAACTAGGCAAGTGGAATGAAAGTCTTCGAAATGTTGAAGTGATAAAAACCAGTGATCAATCATAGCCATTAGGGCATCATATGCAATGAGCGTGAGTACAATATTACATTCAAAGCACAATAAAAACTGCAATAGGTCAGCTTTAGGATGCAAACTATTGCCTTTCTTTAAGATCACAGTGTTTGATGTCAAATAGACATGTGTTCTCATACAGAGGACTTGTACAAGAACACAGATCTTTATTGAAAGAGATTAATGGAATAGCGTAGAAAAATCACATCTTTTGCAAGAGGTTTTCTCCCTGGAAAAACTCATCAACTGAGAAACCTCATGATGATCTGATCAAGTGAAAATATTTGAAAATATTTGAGAACCAATAAAAAAATTCCTTGTGGGTGGTTAGTTACAAAATTAATTACAAAAGCCTAGGGAATAATTACAAATATCAAAAAAGATTTATTTACAATAGCAGAAGCTGTAAAACTCTTAGAAATCAACTTAAAAAATGTAAAACACCAATATCAGAAGAAATATGAAACAATACAGATGGATATAAAGGGAAAGTTAATTGAGAGATATTTTATTTCTTTGGGAAAAGTGAAATTCATTATTATGAGATGATTTCTCTCAAATTAAAATTGACTCATCCTTTCAACAAATCATAATTTTAATGCTATATCGCAATAAGTTATGTTGTAATTTACTCAAATTATTTCAATGTGCATATGGAAGAAAAAAGTGTCAATAGTTAGAAATAATTCTGAAAGATGAATTATAACAAAGAAGCTCACTCAGGTATTGAAAGATATCATAAAACTACAAGTAAAACTGTAACACTCATGCCTGAAAGCACAGAGTGTTGTGCATGGCTGAATTTTAGCTGATAAACAGATATAACAGTACAATGGTCTGTGCAATGGTCAAAGCCCATACCTTGATAATTGCTAAATATTTAGAATATCACCTCCTGGATTTGTGTTTATCTGGTAATTTGATTTATGACTAAATGGCACTTCAAGACATTGGAAAACATGAGTCATATAATATATAATGTGTGAAATACAGGCAAATAATTTGGAAAAAAGAAATAAAGATTCCTGGCACTGACATAAATATGAAAACAACAAAATATATTCCAAAAGGATCAAACTTTTAAGTATATACCATGAAGCCATATACATATTCTATAAATATGGTTTGTGTTAAGCACAATGCCAGCACAGAAAAAATCTCGCTTAAAAAAATGATAGTTGTGATCACTATAATCTTGGGGAATGGTCTGTACAAATATGACAAAATATTTTTCAAAACTGAAAAGGAAATTATTTTGACAGAATAAATATAGTAAATTACCATGATGACAGTATTATTCATTAAAAACCTTTGAAGCTTTTATTTTTTTGTTGTTGTTTTTTAAAGATTTATTTATTTTATTACATACCTCCCCTCTCCCCCCGCTGCGGCGACGCGCCGACACCGGTCACCGCGCAGGCGCGGCTTTCCCCTCTTGTGGGCAGCCTCTGCTTCCATTCATGGCCGGCTCTGCTTCAGTTTGTGGGTGGCTGGCTGCACTCCATTCACGGGTGACCTGCCCTGCCCGTGGCAGCTTTTTGACCTGTCCGTGGCAGCTTTTTGCCCTGCCCACGGCGGCTCTGGCCCACCCATGGCGCCTTGCCCTTCTCAAGGCGGTCTGCCCGCTAGGAGAGGTCCCCGGGAACCAAAACCAGGGCCTCCCATGTGGTATACCAGCGCCCTATCCACTGGGCTATCCAGCTGGCCCCTAAAGCTTTTAGAAAACGGGGAAAATTGGAATAGATAGGACCAAAAGTGTTTCTGTCTTCAATATATTAAGTACTCTTATGTACTTACAAAAAGTACAATACCTATAATAAAAAGGAACAAAGTTAATTCTAATGTTCAATAAACATAAAAACTATTCTTAATGTTATTAAAATTAAAAATAATAATAAGGTGAAAGATCAGCTGCAGTACAAGGAAATTCGAGGAAAATATTGTTTGTCTAGAGTAATTCTGAAAAAAATATCAAACGATATTTTTCAGTACAAAATGAATCTTTAGCCAGGCACTGATATGCCGAGTTCATTTACAAGCAATGTAATTAGCAGAGGTAGGTGTGGGAAAGAGAGATAATGGTACTTGTTGCAGTGTGAAGAGGGGCACCCAGACTTCCTGCTTTGTCATACTGGCCCTGCCATTGAACAGTTCTCTCACTTAGGTGGTTATTCACTACAGCCTCACCAGGATTCAGTCTCCTGGGTGCTAAAACACAGGGTTTTGGACATGATACCTCTGAGTTCCTTTCCAATTATTAAGCTTTGTGATTTTGTTTTACAGAATTTCATCAATTAATTCACATCACAAACTGCCATAGTTATACTAAGAGAGGTTCTTGTAGCAAGGTTAAAAAAATGTAAATGTAATCAGTGTTTAAAAAAATATGTAGAGCATGTTAAGCAGGTAGTCTCCAAAGCTGAATCTGTTATTAGCCATAGGCATTATCAATGTAAGAGCTTGATACACTATTTAATATTCTTTTCCCCCTCTCACTTAATATTTAATAAACTTAATGTATTTTGAACTCAATCATTATCAGAATGCATGCTTTAAGTCCTTAATTTTTCAGGCACCAGGATGAATCTAAAGCTTCTGTAACATAAATTAGGGGAAATAAACTTCCAGAATTCTTTTCTTTACATAATTTCTACCTCACATAATGTTATGGGTTGAATTGTTTCCCCAAAAATGATACGCTGAAGTTCTAACTCCAATACTTCAGAATGGGACCTTATTTGGAAAAAGGCTCCCTGGGAATGGAATATGTGGGGGTCCAGTGGGGCCTGGGGCCTGGGGCCTGGCTTCCCCTCCCTAAGGGAAACAGCCCACAGCAAGCAACTGCCTGCATGCCCTAGGACACAAGTTAAAATATAACAGACCTCCCTATGTCTCTGGGGAATGTTTTTGAAAATTGACACTATCTAAAATGTACCATCTTTTTTTATTACATTTTAAATTCTGAAACAATGTACAGATGATATCACAGACTAATTTTCTCCAGGCTGTAGAGTTCCTTCCTACAATAACATCACTAGACCCCATTCTGTGCTTCATGTGACCCTAGCAGAAACTCTGTTATGAAATGTCTTTGTTCTGAGACCCCATAAATTGCCCCTCATTTTCCCGCCTCTTTGCAGAGCGCTATCTTCATTCTCTGGACCGCCGCCACCAGAGAGAATGTCTCCTGTTCATAAGTCCCAATAAATAAAGCTCATGTCTGATTATGTGTCGAATGTGTTCTTAGGTCCTGTGGCCGCCCCAATCCCTTCAGGAGCTGGGTTGGAACAGAATAGCTAAATTAAATGAGGCCATACTGGAGTAGGGTATGACCTTAATCAAATTAGACTGGTATCCTTTAAAGAGAAGACACACAGAAAAGAGAACACATGGCAATGTGAAAACAGAGGAGGCAGAGATTGAACTGATAGATCTACACGCCAAGGAACACCAAAGATTACTGGCAAACACCGGAAGCTATAAGAGGCAAGAGAGGATTCTCCCTTACAGGTTTCAGATAGAACATGCCTCTGCTGACAAAGTGATTTTGGACTCCTAGTTTCCAGAATTGTGAGACAATGATTTTCTGTTGTTTTGAGCTACCTAGTTTGTGGTACTTTGAAACTAAGACATATAATATCACTTTTAATTTTATCTACTCCAATTGGCAGTATATTTAAATTGCTATTTCAAAATAAGCAAATTAATACTAAAATTCAAGAGCTAATGTCAACTTACTATCAAACATTTCTATTGAACAATATTAGGATCTTAACAATCTCCTCATAGTGCTCTCAAGGATTCTTGAAATTTTTACATCAATATTTGACCATTGCACTTTCAAATGAGCTCCCTGAATCTCAATCTCAGTAATTTTGTTTCTCTCTCTCTATCTCTCTGTCTCTCTCTCTTTAGTTTTTCTCATTATATTTGCTATTCTTTCTCAAACTTCAATTTTTATAATGGGTGCTACTTACCCAATTATATCCTGACCTCCTAGTATTCCACTGGCAACCTTAACAATATATAAGGTATTTATAAAACTTTTAGTTCTGGCATAATGGATATATGGTATACTATTATTTTTTTTAAGCATCAAGACAATGTCTCTGTGGAATGTTTTTGAAAATTGACACTATCTAAGTTGTATGGCCTATTTATTACATTTTAAATTCTGAATCCATGGAAATATTTTAGTTTAATCTAAATATCCCTTATTTGGGTGGGTTATTTTTCCACTTCTGGCTTCCCTATGTTTTGCAAAATGTTTATTGATTTGAGATTTAAAGTTTGTTTTTTTTAATGTTTCTTCAAAGAGTTAAAGACTTCATTGTTTTGTACTCAACAAATGCCTCTTTTAAGTAAAAAAAAAAAAAAAAGAATAAAATTTAATATTTATTTACTTTAGCAGTCAATGAGATCCTGCTGAGACATGCATAAGCATAACCTCTTGAATGAC
>PVKH010014594.1:0-16432 GCA_004027955.1 Chaetophractus vellerosus
ATTCTATATCTTCCCATAACCTGCGGAATTGTGTGGGAGACAGTGTAAACTACAATATGAACTATGGTCGATGCTCAGTGGCAGTGCCCCAGGTTGCATTTATCAATTGCAATGAATGTGCCATGAATGAAGGATGTTGTTTCTATCCATTTGAGATCATTCCTCAGTAGTTTTAAATTAAAATTTAAATATGTGTTTCAGGGCTTACCTAACCTCCTCACTAAGGCTGGGCGTCTGATCACGTGGCAGACATGTCCTTGCCTACAGAGCAGCTCCCTATCCCAGCATGCCTGTAGTGGGCATGCAAAGGAATGCCCATGGATGTGTTTTTTCCTCTTCATTTAGTTAGGCAGTCCCATTTAATTTCACTAACCAGTTTAATTTGTGAATAAGTGGAGTTGTTTGTTGTTTATCTTGTTTCTTTCTAGGCTTTAGGCTATGTGGGACCATCTTGATTTGCATAGTTTATCAGATAAACAAATGTGTGATTAAGTTTGAATATCATTTCCTCAGGAAACCTTCCAGGATAGCCAATCTCTTTTTATATTCTCCTATAGGGCCATCTGTCTTTCCTCCATGGCATAGTAATTTTATATATATTTGTGAGCTTGTTTTTATTTTTCATCAAGTATTTTTCAAATGACTACTTTATGCCTGGCACCATTACCTCAGTGGACATATGCTATGAATAAAATGGATAAAAACCCCTGCCTTGCTTATAATTCTAGGAAGAGAGGCAAAAGGTTGACAATGTGTATTATAATGTCAGGTAATGAAAAGGGCAATGAAGATCAAATAAAGCAGGGTGAAAATAGAGAATGACCTAGGAGGAGAGGCAGGGGCAATTATTAGATATGTTGTCAGCAAAGGCCTCTTTGAGAAGGTGATGTAGAGCTGAGAACAGAATGATGAGGAGCTTTCCATTCTGCGAAGATCATCTGGAAGAGCTCTCCAGGCAGAAGGGGAAACAAGTTTAAGAGCCTCTGGTGAGGGGTTGAGTTGTTATATTGCAAGAAGACAGGGATGCCCAGTGAAGATGGGTGTGGTGAGTGAGGGAACATGGAGATTGTAGAGGTTGCCAGGGATTAGGTCACATAGGGCCTTGTTGGCTGACCTAAGTTCAGACGAAGTTCAGATTTTTCTAAGTTCAGGGAAAATTATGGTAGGATTCTAATTCATATTTCAGCTGCCATATTGAGGACTGTGCCTGCCATATGAGGACAGGGTCTGCAGTTATCCCTGCTTCCCCCAAAGCCCAGCCCTTAATAAGTATTGGTAAGTGGTGTGTGAGTAGATGGATGGTCAGTCAAATGAATGAATGTCCCACAAAACCATGTCACTCTTTTGCTTAAGTGACTAAATTGTAAACAGTTTGTTTTATTTTGCATTTTTACTATCAGAGTTAATGTATTGCTATTACATTATTGTATTGTGGGGAGTGGGGCATATGGGAATTCCTATATTCCTATATACATTATGTATTGTATTGGTATTACATGTATATCCTTTGATAAAACTAAGTTTAAAATCTATCTGAAAATTGAGCATAAGCCCAAAGAAAGACTTGGCTGTTACCATTGATATTGCTAGATTCTTTGTGAATAAAAATTGACTAGTTCTCATTTGCATTTTTGTGTGTGTGATTCTAATATTTAACCTTAACACCTTTCTCCTGCTACCTGTGTTTGCAAGGCAGCATGTTTGGCTAGAGCTTCCAAAACCCATCTCTCTCTAGCACTTCCTCCTCTACTCACACTCAGGGATGACCCAAACCTCGGTTTAAGGCTTTGCACAGAGGTGTGGGTTAACCCAGATTGTTTGCATATGTCTCCTTCATCTGAGTTGTGAGGTCCTTGAGGTCAGTGACTATCACCTGCTCTTCTTTCTCTCTTCTGTAACACCCAGCAGAGACCCTACTGTGTAGGAGACATTCAGCGGTGCTACTGTATGGATGGATGAATGAAAGAACACTATATTTCTTATTCTGATCTTGGTTGGGTTTTTAAATCCATAACTTTAAATTTAACTTAGATTTAAGTTTTAAATCTATACTCTTAAATATATAATTTTCTAGCTCTGCTTATAGAAATAGCAACCTCAAAATGCTCTGTGACCTTGGAGAGACTGTAGGGACAGGGCCAGTAAGTAGGAAAGGGGGGACTGTTTTTATTAGTGTGCCCTTCTAGACTGCTGTACATATGTTAAAACAAGCCATGCCACACTGGTGCAAAAATGGACAAATGTGATATCAATGTGACTTGAATGCAGAATCTGGTTTTCTCTTCCATCACCTCCAGAGCTTTCGGGAGTATTGTCTCTGTCCCATTTCAATGACATCTTTCTTAAAGGGCTGGTTTTATTCATACCAATTATTCTCTCATTTTTCTCCCTGATTCCTTTCACTCAAATTCAGTAAATTCTCATCTTCCAATGCATTATTCTCTAGCTCATTTGTAGGTTTACCTGCCCTCCTTGAATTCAATTCAGAATCTGATTTGTAGCTTGTCTGAGTGTAAAACACCTCCTGCTATTAAAAAAAAAAAAAACACACACACACACACACTGAGTTTACTTAGTTTGATACTTAGATGAATCACATCAGCGTATGTTTTGCTTTTTGCTATCAGCATCTTGTTGGTTGAGCCCTCGTCGTTTTTTGCTCTGAAAAGGACAATGCTAAATGTGTCTCATGGGGCAAAGATAGGTTGAGGAAGCTTTTGTCTGAAAATCTTGGAAAGAATCAAGTTAAATCTGACCTACTGGCTTCTAACTCCCTTCTTTTCTGAGAGTTTTCATTAGTAAACTGGGGTGTATTAGGTGAGCAAGGGATATCCAGGGGAGAAACAATACAAACAGCAATGCAACCGTTCCATCCTGGTTTTCAGGTGAAAACTAAAGACCCAGAGAAGTAAATGACTTGTTCCTAGTCACAAAGCAAACAAGTGATTGAGCTGGGATTTTATTTTATTTTATTTTATTTTTTTTAAAGATTTTATTTATTTTATTACATATTTCCCCTCCCCCCCCGCTGCGGCGAGACACTGAGACCGGTCACTGCGCAGGCGTGGCTTTCCCCGCTTGTGGGCGGCTTCTGCTTTCTATTCACGGCCAGCTCTGCTTCAGTTCGCGGGTCACTGGCTGCACTCTGTTCGCAGGCGACCTGCCCTGCCCGTGGCGGCTTTGCCCTGTCCGTGGCAGCTTTTTGCCCTGCCCACGGCGGCTCTGGCCCTGCCCACGGCGGCTCTGGCCCGCCCATGGCGGCTTGCCCTTCTCAAGGTGGTCTGCCCGCTAGGAGAGGTCCCCGGGAACCGAACCCGGGCCTCCCATGTGGTATACCGGCGCCCTATCCACTGGACTATCCAGCCGGCCCCTGAGCTGGGATTTTAATTCAGACTTTCAGACTCTGAATCTATAGCATAACTACTGGGCAAGTCTCCTTCATTCCTCTTAACGTGGTATATTAGTCAAGGCTTCCAGTGAAACAGAAGTATTCTTACTATGTGCTAATTACAGTTTTAGGTAAGTACATTTACTTCTATTTGTTCCTTTAATCCTCATCACAGTCCAATGCAGTAGGTACTATTAGCACCATTTAACAAATGAGAAAAAACATTGAGAGGTTAAGGAATGTGCCCAAGATCACATAGCTCATGCCATGTGATCGCCTGGCAGTCTGATTTCTATTAAGTACTATACTTCTACAGTGCTGAGATTCAGAGGAGGTAAGTAGGACATATATCTCATAAGAGGTAGCCTTGAGATTTAGACCAGTCCACATGATTCCTGAACCCATTCTCTTTACCACCACCAAAAACATGAGATTGAGTAGCCCCCTCCACTGTATCTTACATCACCCTGCTTGTAGCACTGTTTTCTACGTTGTTCTTTATTAGAGCTCTTTGTCCTCTTGCCTTTTCCCTTCTGAGCTGTAGGCCTCTGAAAGGCAGAGGCTATATTTCTAGCCCATGCTTCTCCAATTATTGCCAATACTAGTGTCAGCCAGCCTTTGTCAAGTTAAGCTGGAGAAAAAATCCTGGGCAAAAGGGACCATTAAACCTCAAATCTTGATACATTTCTTTTTTTTAACAAAAAAGATACTATTATCATAGTATCTTAGGACTTGCAAAGGATGCTACAGCAACAGCAGAGTTGTAGTAATAACAAAATAGTTTGAAATAATGAAATAGAAAAAATGAATAGTAGCAGAAATAATGAGTTAGTACTTACTATTTAACAGTCACTCTTCTGAGATACATATATATATATTTAAATGCATAATATGTATATATTACATATAATTATTATTTATATACACTACATATAATTACCTTATATATAATTATCTTTCATTTGAAAAAAAGATACAATTTAGGCCATGAGTTTAAGTAACTTGCCTGAGATATCTAGCTCAGTAGGAGATAGAACCCAGATTTGAATTCATACAGATCAGCTCCAGAGTCTTTTAAACATTGGGCAAAAGTGGTTTAGTGGAAGAGCCAATAACATTTAAAGAACACTTTACAGCTTTATTAAACAACATGTGAGAAGCTGGCACTTCATAGAGTATCATACTACTGCAGGAATACTGCTGTTTCTGGGTGTGCATACTACTTGCCAGTTATTCCATAGAATAGGAGAATCGAAGTACTGGGGTGAAAGCCATGTATCTTTCTGGAACAAGACAATTATGTTTGCAAAACAGTGGTGATTATGTCCTTGCTATTTGCTATGTCTCAGTATTTGTGTGTGTGTATGTGTACATCTGCGTGGGTGTATTTTATCAGTGTATGTTTAAATGAACATGTGAGGTTATATATCCACATATATGTAAGGAGGTTATACAGTTAAATTGCTTCCTAAAATAATGATTTTATGCTATTCTGAATTTCAAGTTATTACAGCTGTTGTGCATTTTTAAAAAGTTAAAGCACTTTTTGTTGTACACTTCCCAACAACTTGAAAACCCTTTACATTTTAAGAAAAAGTTTGCAAAATCTCTGTCTCTTCCATCTGTTCTCATTTCTGCACCATTACTACAACTGTCTGGTTTAGGACTCCATAACTTATCTCCTGGACTATTATAACCTTCTAATTATTCTCTCTGGGTTCAGTTTCTTGCTCCCAAAGTTCATTTCCCAGATCAGGGCTTTTCTATAATGCAGGCTGAGTCTTGTCTATGGTTCTTCATTGGCTACCAAATGAAGCCCAAATTTCTTAATTTTGCTTATGTGACCCAAGGCATGTCTTCATTTTACTTGTGTTTTGAGTTCAAGAAAAAATTATTGATGCTGCATATGCCTGATAATCTATATATGATATTTTCTTCCCTAATTGCCTCTGTAATGACTCTTGCTTGCCCTCTTTCCAGTCAATACATTAAATGGATATCTATTTCACACTTGTTTCCTTATTCATTATTTGTAGTAGTATCTTGCCTCAACACCCCCACCTCCACATGTTTAAGGATCCTAAGCATAGTGCCCTGAATGTTTTTGTATGCTCAGTACATACCCGGTGAGTTCAAATGTTGCTTGCCAATCTTAGATTTTGGTGTATTCTAATCATCTAGTGTCTTTTAAGATTTAGTGGCATAATTAAGCTATAATAATTATTTCTTTATCATTTATTATGTGTACATCAGTGGGGCTGAAGTAGTTACTCCTCAAATAGCCTAAAATTCAGTTTTTTAAAAATTAAATTCTAATATTTAAATATATTATATCCAAGATTCATATTATATTTTCTTTGTTTGATTGTTTATTGTCTGTCCTCTTCTATTATAATGTAAGATCCACATGAACAAATACTATGTTTTGTTTATCTTTATAACAACACCTAGGAGAATACAGAAAGATATACTCTCACTATACTCAGTATCCCTATAGTCAATAAATATTTTTGAATAAATTTATCGAGAACTTACGTCTCAAGTACTGTCATGAATACTTCCCATGCATTATCCCTTTCTATCCCTCAAGATCGCAGTTAAGTATAAATAGTATGATTATCCTGATTTTAAGAAGGAGGAAACAGGCTTAGCATAGATGAGAGGCTTGCTGAAGGACACTCAGCTCGTAAGAGGTGGAATCAAGACTTGGATCCAGACCTGTCTGGTACAAAAGCAAATGCCCTTAACAACTGTGCTATACTTCCCTTAAAATAAATACCTAAAAGGATCTTTGCATGAAAATGCAGGAAGAGTTATGCTTGCCGGGCTCATGGGTACTAACCAAGATCTTCAGATGGCCCCATGGTCCCCTAGGACGAGGTGAGCACAGCCCAGCTCAGAGCAGTGAATCCCAGTGGTGAGATAGAAGCTCAGGGGGACATAAGAGGAGTAAGTCACAAGCCTGAGACAAATGACTTAATGGTCTTTCAGAAATGCCACTTGTCAGGAATTGGGTAACCAGAGAACCATGAACTGGAGTGTTGAATTGGAATGGTAAGTTTATGCATTTCTCAGGAGCAGGAAAACAAGTAAGGAGACAGGTGGGAAGTAAAAGAAGCCCTTCTCTACCAATGGAGTGATAGGGGGTTATATGCAAAGTTAGTGCTTCTTAATTGTGTGCTATAGAAACCCAACTCAAATAAACCTTAGAAAAAAAACCCCGTTTCTCCCCAGGATCCGAATTAAACACCAAAAAGGTCTCTGAAGGATTTGATAGGGCATGGAATACTGACTAATCTGGTTCCTATGTCTGGGCCCTGCGCTCTTAATTGACAGCTCTTCCTCTCCCAGAGACTTATGGAGCTGGGAGAGATGGTTTTCTGAACGGATACTGGGCAGACAACACACATACTTCTCTATTTACTTGTAGTTCTGCCATCTGTATCACACTTAACCATTCAGCACACGTTACCAAGTGCCAACTATGGCAAGCTAGAGAATAGGTTACTTCCTCTGTTAAGTCTGCTGTGGTTGTCAACAGCAGCCCAGGTGTGCTCACCTGTTAACCGAGGGTGATCAAATCTAATTTGTGTTTGTGCAGAATAAATGAGAATGTATTATGAAAGTCCTATGTAAATAGTGACATACCATAGAAATAGGAGCTGCCATTTTTATCATAAGCACTAACCATGCAAGGGTCACTCCTGTCTCCAGATGCTTTCACATTAAATTTCCATCCTAGGGCATGTTCCTTTACTTTTGTTGGATTATCACTTGAATATTCACTGCCAAACCAAAAGTCACAGTATTAAGGGAATACATATTACTTATACAACTCTCTGGTCAAAGGGTGATACTGGGAGCTAAGGAAAACATGGAGACTATACATTTTTCTGAGTTGGGTGATGTTTGGGGCCATGTAAGGTTTCAAAGAGGGAAAAAATAATAGAGGCAGGCATTGTCGTTTTTAGGATCATTATTTGAAACATAGTTTCAATACCGAGAGTAGGCAGCTCAATCTAAAGGGAGCAGAAATAGAGAATGAGCTTGTCCTAATGGGGAAGAGCAACACGCCCAGAGGTCAAGCAGAAGGGGAGAAACTGGGAGCTACTATCAGAGACCAAATGATAGAAAGAGAGGCCATTAGACATAGTAAAATGTAGGGGAAAAGGCAAAGAAAACACCCGAGTTCTTAAAATGCAAGTTAGACGAATTGAATTTGTCTCTAGGCATTTTCTCTATAATTAGCTTTAAATAACATATATATTTTTCATATGTCAAGATACCAGCCAGGTTTGAGGGGGAGGGTGGAGAGTGGAGGAGATGTGTTTGTGTAGCGTTTTTTAAATTTGGGGGGTTACACTGATTCTTGATATTGCCAGCCCAGGTTCTTACTAGTTGAAAAAGAGAACTAAGAAGCCAAATGTGACTCAAGGTTTTATTTAGGGAGTTTGAATAACTTACAAAGTACAGGCTCCCTGCTGAAACAAGATGAGTAAAATTGGCCTGGGCCAAAGGCCAAAATGGAGTTTCCCACCCAGCTGTCTAGTTTCCTACGGCTGCCATTACAAAGTATCACAAACTTGGTGCCTGAAAGTAAGCTAAACTTATTGTCTCACAGTTCTAAAAGTTAGAAATCCAAAATCAGGGTGCATCAGGACTCTTCTCCCTCAGAAACCTATAGAGGACAATCCTCCCTTGCCTCCTGTAGCTTCTGGGGTTTGCCCACAATCCTTGGTGTTCACTCCAGGCTCTGCCTCTTGGTCTTCACATGGCCTTCTCTCATGTATGTCTTTCCCTTTTCATAAGGACACCAGTCCTGATGAATTGGAGTCCACCCTAATCCACGTTGGCCTCATTCGAACTGATCACATGTTCAAGGTCTCTATTCCAAATAAAGTCACATTCATGGCCAAGGGTTAAATGTGAACATGTCTTTTTGGGGGACACAGTTATTCCACCTATAACACACCCTTAGCTTCTTTGAATTGACCTGTACCCAGGAAAATCCTATCTGACTCAGGGCTAGCCAGGTGGAGGACAAAGAGAGCTGCTTACCAAGTGGAGGTCTCTTGAGCCCACTCCTCAAATTGTCGGAGGAAGAAAGGGAAAGGCAGAGATTACAGAGGCATTCCTGCTTTGGGAGGAGCAGGGAGGGAGGGTGGGGGCGGCCTGGTGTTAACTCTGACTGCCAAATTGGGAAGGCAGCTACTCAGTTCCTTTTCCATGGCCTAAAAGAAGAATGTGGATATACAAGAGAAGGGATTTGGTTTTCCCTTTCATGATTAATCAATTATATTTATGAGAACAGAGAAGAAATATCCCTAAGTAAGGAAACAAAAGTGACCTTGAAACAGGTATATTATTATCCAGATATGGATACAGTCTGAATTTAGCTTTTATTAATGTAGATAATAGCTTACATTGGCCTTATGGCGACATTACTGGCACTCTAAAATTTAATTAGATTTTTAGAGCTTCTGTTAATGTCTTTTGTAGGATTATACAATCTAGGCCATCACCAGTTAGCTTCATACATTTTACTTTCATTATGATGTGAAATAAGCAGCAGTAAGGTATTTCATGTATTAAAACCATTTTGATTTTGGTGTCTTAATGTCAAAGGTTTAAGATCAGTTTTCTTTGTACCTAACTAGTTATATGTATTTATTTATTTGTCTTACATGTATTTATGTGCTAATATCAAAGAATTTCTTTTTAAATATTTTTATAGATACTGATTTTTTCATAATCATTAGTTGACTGTAACTATATAAATGCATATATCCTCACAATTGTTTTTAAATATCCATTGTTATGCATCTTGTTTTCTTTACTATGTGTGTTTTCCTGACTTTTTTGTTCACATGAAATGTTTTGATTTTATTGTGCCTTAATTCTGCATCTTGATTATATATGTAAGATGCCTTTCTAACACCAGTAAATCCTTTAAATTAATAGAAAAAAATCTGTTCATTTTTCAGCATTGCCACAGCAGTGTGCTGGATACTTTTGTATATTTTAACCCATTTATGTCCTTCCCTGACATCTCAAATACAAGAACTCTGGGCAAGATTTAAATCCCTATTTTCCTGACAATATGCTCTGAAATGAGAGATACTTTGTTGATTCTTATTGGAGTTTTCTGAGTTATCATTATTCAAACTCTTAATTTTAGGCAGCCGACAAGTCAGATATATTATTAAAGTGGCATTCATAGAGACAAGAAAAGACAATTCTACCCAGCATTGCTATGAAGAGGCAGCAGTTTTATCCAGAAAATTCATGGGGATTGGGCAGGATGGTCTCAGGATTTTTTTGAGCTTTAGGAGTATGCAAAGGTAATTAATGCAGGGGCACCGAGTGTTTCATGCTTTGTGCATCCCATTGTGAATTCACCCAGCTTTTGTGCAGCCGTCCCCTGCTTTAATAGTCGTATCCTTATATGCCTTCTGGTGGCTTTAGAGAGGCGCTGTTTGGGAAGGGACTTTATCTGGCATGACTAGAGCCTAGTAATTACAAAAGTACCAATTGGTCCTCATCTGTAATTACAGTACAAGCTTGTTATTCATTTCCCCCTTGTCCATAACTGTGTTTTATTTATTTATTTATTGGGTTTTTTGAGGGTGGCAGTGAGGGATATAGGAGCAGGTAGAGGTTCCTAAAACAGAAATGCATCCGTATTTTTAGGCTTATTTTAAGTTTTTCTCTGAATTAGTCTTTATCTTTCCTGATTGTCAGGCTTCTACGACCCTTGAGAATCAATCACATATTTTTGTTGTTGTTTGCTTGGTTGGTTGGTTTTTGGAGGTACCTGGGAAGTAGTTGCTCAACCACTGAGCTGCACCCACTCCCCAATCAGGTCTGTTTTTGCACATGATGGGTTTGGAAAGGAAAGAGAGGATAGAGCCTATAGAAATATATGAGAAACAGTTCCTAATAAAACAATTTATATTCTAATCCCCATATGAAGATAAGATCAATAAATATGAAATAATGGCAGGAAAAGGTAATATGAAGTTCCAGCATTATTAAAGAGGCATGACTCCCATATAAGCCTATTCTTCTCTTCTCTGGAGTGCCCTGAAATCACCATTTTTTTTTTAGTTATTGCTATATTGGCCTTGATCATTGTAGATATGCATGGGTATACTTTACAAAGAATTTAAAAATTTATCTCCTGATTAGGTCTTTTCAATTATTCATAATGTTCATTTGAGTGAAATAAAATGATATACACTGAGGCGGGTGTTAACAGATCATAAGATTTGATATGTTTTGAAAAGAAATGGTAATGATAAATGACAGTGACCTAATTTGTAGAACAATCTTCTTGCATAAAATAATCTACTAGTTTGCAATTATGTGATTAACTCATGAAGAAAAAAAAAACTAATCAAATCAGAATCATCAAGTTATAGAATAAAAAAATGTCTGGAACTTTTCAAGTTAATGATTCCTACAGTGTACTTTCATGTCAATTCCAAACATAAACACTATTTGCAAATATTTTGAGGAGAAAAGTGTGCATTTATTTGTTACTAATATTCAAAAGAATAACCAAGAAGAAAATAGCAAAAATCTCCCAAAAGAATAATGATAGCTTTTTTCTTGTTAGTTGTTAGTGTTTACAAAGCACTTCCACATACATAAAACCTCATCTCAAAAGAAGTAAGTTAAATAGTAAAGCAGTTTATCAAGCCCATTTTAAAGATGAAGAAACGAAAGCTCAGAGGGATTAAATACCATATTCATGATCACAGTTTTTCAGAAGCAGAGCTAAGAAATTTCTTGCAGATTGCATGTTCTTTTGATTATACCATTAAGAAAACAAAAACAAAAATTCTAAAGGAGGTGGGTTCTGAAAGATTTAATACATTTGATGATGGATTGGATCATGGAGGACTCAATTCAAACTTTATTCATAATGCATGAAAGAAATAAGTATGTCCAACTTGAAGGTTGGGATTATAAACTAAAATAAATGAACAATAAATAATAGTTTGGTTAATATGCAAAATCTTTGAGGTGATTTGACTTGAAATGAATGAGTTACATGAAAATATATATGCAAAACCATAATTGAAATCTAGAATTTATTTGAAAAATAAAATAACATTTTCATACAGCGGAACATGAAAAAAATGAAATGATTTATGTGTACGCATATTTATAACCTACAATAATCTGAGAAGGTAGACATAATCAGCCCTATTTCATACACAAGAAACCTGAGGCTTAAGGAAGTTGACTTCTCTATTGTTGCATGACCAGAAAATGGCAGAGCCAGAATTTGAGTCTAGATCTCTCTCATTCCAAAATCTTTGTATTTATTCTCTACTCTGTTTATGATCTTACTTCTGCCATATTAACGTTACGTTCATGTTAATTTGATACTCAGTTAATATCTCTTGTCTGAATCGCCACGTGCCTGAACATGTGAACATTTAAAAAACATTTTTTGCTCATGTTTATACTGGAGTGAGATTAAAATATAAGCTGTTAAAACACTCAGGAGTGGGAATAGTGGGTCAGCAGTTAAGAGATACCTTAAGCCTTTTGGAGGTAGATAAAAAAGGAAAGAGACTTTAGTTTGATTATAAATAACTAAAAGCAGTGGCTAAATCACCAAATATCAGGCATAATTCATGTGTCACTAGCCTTAGAGACTAAAATAAAACCAGTAAATACGGAGTGGAAGCAGCTAATCATCACTGACTTGTTCAGGAGAGGATATGCACGAGACCTACCTAAAGGTAGGGGTAGACTTGTGAGTTCTTCCTGGAAAGGAGTGCAGCTGATTGCAGCAAGGGCAGTGGCAGACAAATATGCAGGAAGCAGCAGGCAAATTTAATATCAGTAAGGAAGGATCATCAGCCTGTGTTTGGCTTTATAATAACCATTACTCTTCATTCGGGTTATCGATTGTTCTAAAGGCTAGGACAACAAGCGTAATGAACTGTTGCAGCCGCGCTGGGTGAATGTCGGCCCTCTGAGATGATCATTATCCAGAGAGGACAATTCAAATAGGTAAAGTGTTGAAAGTACAGCACAAAGGAGGAGAGGCAGAACAGGGAGAAAGTGGGATCTTGCTTCCTCCCTTACTTCTCAAAGACACTTTTATTTGGGTCTGTTTTTTTTTTTTTTAAGGGGAGATACCCTTGCTTCTCTACTTTTCTTTCCATAAATGGAAATCTCTTCAGTAATTTTTATTTTAAATGTTCTGGTAATGGGTGAGGAGAAGGACATTTTTACTCATAAAGTTTTACTGTTATGTCAGTGATTGAGAAAGGGCATCTCCAAAAATATAGAAAATTGATTTCATTGTTTCAATAAGGGGTATATGTTATTTCTTACCTCTTCAAGGAGTCATTCTGGAGGGATGTCCTTTGGGTCAGGAATTGCATTACTGTGAGGCTGCAGAGGGAGAACTAAAACCAAGCTTTGGAGGAGGACGTTGGTGCACAGGTCAGCAGAGTTAACTGTCAGTGACCAAATTTGCCTGTCTTCTTTGCTCCTCCAATCCCCCTCAAATTAGGGTGAATTCTCAGAGCTATTATGTCCAGATTGTATTTCTTCCTGGTAAGCACCTACTAAGTGCTGGGCATTTTGCTAGGCATGGTGTAGATTACTTTATTTGATCCATATTATTGACTGGTCAGATAGGCACTTTTATCCCTATTTTACACATCAGTAATTGAGAAGAAGAGACTTAGAGTAACTGGCTAAGGCTCCATAGCTGGTAGCAGATAGAATTGAGATTTGGGCTTGGGTCTTCATCCAAAGCTAATGGTCTTTTCCTACCAAACATGCCTGAACATGGAGTGGATTGCTGTCTGAGGGGGTGGGGTCCCCAATCCCGGAGCAGTAATAACAAGGGTAGTGGTCCTAATAGTAGCAGTAGCAGTAGTAGTGACAATAAAAGTGGCTGCTGCCTCTTATAGTAAAGATCATTTGCTTTGTTTCAGCCATTCAGCTAAGTGCTTTAAATAGGGGGACTCTTCGAATTCTCAGATCCCTGTGGGGTGAATGCTATTTTTACTTCTATTTAGCAGATGAGGAAACTGAATCACAGAGAGGTAACAGTGCCTTGTATTCCGTCATGCAGTAGTCGTGCTGGGATTCAAACCCAAGCAGTCAAGTTCCAGAGACCAGGCACTGTTCTCGTTCTCTTGTGTCTTGTCAGCTCCAGACTTAACACTTAAACCTGCTTCAAAAACAAACAACAAACAAACAAGTAACCAAAAGTAAAGCTGCTTCAGTCACCCCACCCCACATTAACACCCTGGCCTTACTCTAATTTGTCATTTCCTCTTAAAATGCAGAATCCAGTACTGAATACAATTTTCCAGGAGTAACTATTTTTGCCAGCATCATTATTGTTATTGATATTTCTGGTTGTGTTTGAAAGGTATTTAGGTGTTAGTTTTTATAATGATATTTATTAGTTTTATTCCTTAATAATGAAAATTATATAATAAAAAGTTAAGCCCCAAGCCTCAAAACCTAGAGGATCTTTGTTTCCATTAAAAAATAAAATAAACTGAAAACAGAGTACATAGGCAAGATTAAAAGTCCAAACAGCAAAGAAAGGTATAAAATACTTCTTACAACTTTTTCCTGGAAAAGAAATTTGGAGTATTCCCAAATACATGTCCCAGAGGTATTCTGACCACGATAGCATGCAGGAACTCATTTATTTCCTCAAAGCTCTGTCTTAGTTCATTTAGCAGGTATGTATCAAACCAGAGGCTACTGTTGAATTTGTGGTGGACTAAAAACTCCCAGATCCTTTTCTCATGATCTGCTCCTCTGCCATGCTGGGCTTCTGTATAGTTGATATTCTGAACCTAAATGCAGAACTTTTTGTGTCCCTGTGTAATTCACTGGACATGCTTTGGCCCAATACCATTTTCTCAAGATCAGTTTACACCCTAAGTCTGATAGCCAACCTGTTACCTATAGCTCTTAGCTAGGAAAGGGCTAAGTCTTCTGCTACTTGGCCGTGCTGGGTACATTTCATTTATTTTAATGGATGCATCGAACACTACCAGCTGGGAGATTTTGACAACTTTAAGCTACACTTAGAAGGATGTCTGCTTTGGACTTATTTCTCAATGATTCCTGCTCAGACCAACTATCTCCCGTCTCTTATGGAATTATTCAGAGTAACAAGGTTCCAACTGTAGGACCATTACTTGATTTGCAGAAATGTAATATAGGGAGATAGAGAGACAACCATTGAGTCTAACTATAGCATTTGAAACCATAGTTTCTATGTAATTCTCAGTTTGAGTATTGTATTACACAATATCTTGCACAGTATAATTTATCTGAGAGATGTGCTTACATGAATTCTATCTGACCACATTTTAATCTTACTAAGCTGATATGAATTAATCAAATGGTTCTCTTATAATGTACCACCCCATTTTAATTCCAATATAAGTTAATATTAAACAATAAAATGAAATGTGTTTTAAAAAATGAAATGTTTTTTTCCTAACTCTGAGAAACATGTATTTCTTGTATATAACATCCCTGTAGTGTAAATCAAGCTAAAGCTTTTTCTTTTCTCTTTTTACAATAAATTATTTGTGTTAGAATAGAAATCCCTAATTATCAGGTATACATACTTGAGTTGTGATGTTTTCATTAATTCTAAAGATATTAATTAAGCATTATCTATTTGTTCCCTCTAATAAGATGTAGATTGTGATCATTTGGGGGTGGACATGTTTGTTAAAATGCTGCACTTTACTAAAGTGTTTGTCAAGAACGGATTTTCTCCAGCAGATCAGTGCCCATAAATGTTTGTGATTTCTTTATTTAGGTATAAAGGCAAATCACATGGTCTTATTGCTTTTATTATAATTACTTTATATAAGCAGAGATTATTCCTGGCTACCTTTTAAAATGGATTTTCTGATATGAAGAAATGCAAATGAAGTAACAGCAGTGTCTATGTATTTCTGGGCTGGTGACTGTAATGCAGGGTTTTGGCTTTCCTATCAAACCTTGCCAAGCACGTTTTTCACTGTGTTCGTGACTTATGCAGTATTGGATCTTTCTTCTGTACATTAGGCTGTATAATTCTTCCTTTCTACCTAGTGTGCATTGCATACCTCCCTTTACCTGTATATATGCATGTGTAAGTGCAGCATTCTCTCTTAGCTGAAGCTAAGAAGTATCAGCATCAGATTTCCCTTATACATTACAGATCTGATAGTTGGATACCCTGTGGTTATGAAGATTGCACACACTTAATACCTGAGGCAAGAGGCTTGCAGTCTCAGCAAATGCCTTAAGGATGATCTGCCCCTTGTTGATGCAAATAGTTATGTTAACACTTTCCATGGATGAGAAGTGTTCTCTTTAGAAATTTGCATGAACCGCTATCCTTTTTCAACCTTGCTTTTTTCCCCTTATCTAATTAATCTTATGAGATGTATCCACCTTTAAAAGTAAACACAGATTTATAATTATCCAGACATAGACATATGTCATAAAGTCTCTGAAGATGGTCAAAAATAAATTGAAAAGCAGAAAAATGCAGAGGTGGCATGGGAATCATTCACCACCTTTCCCATTGCTCTTGCAACCCCAGCACTCTTCTTTCTGCATTGCATCTCCAAAGCAAAATATGTTCCAAACAAATTATCTATGGTATTTCAAATTAAGCAGCAAAATTTTGTAGATGTAGAACCACTCTCCTGCTATGGCCAATCAGACTTTTCATTTTGCCCTTTAGTATGTCTTTGTGATGCTGATCTCTGGGTGGCAAGCACTGAGCAAGGGAAATGCCTTCCAGAGATGCTGCTAAAAACAGCTCAAAGCACTGTAAAGTTTGAGTCTTTTATTAGACCACTTAGGCTACTACAAAAGGCTGTCTGGGTTCCTATCTTTTCTGGGTACATAAACTCCAATCATTGGGTCCACAGGACAACAAATGAGGAGAGGATCTGAGTTTTGTAGGTTTATTTCAGTTTCTGAGCCAAGCATAGCAAATATGTGGTTGAGTTGTTATTGCTCCTTCTCCCCTGT
>PVKH010014595.1:0-16440 GCA_004027955.1 Chaetophractus vellerosus
CCACCTTCAGACCGATGGAGCCAATATTCCTGTGTCCCGAGCTCCCTGCAAAGACTGCGCTTCTCCATTCCTGGTCCCAATCAGCCAACCCCTACTTTAGAGCCATTGAGTGCAAACCTAAACTGTCGGTGCCATCTTGATCCCCTGAGAACCAGATTTTTGAGAAGCAGTTCTGATGTTGGAGAAGCGCGTTCCAGGAGAAGACAAGTGAGCCGTTGGCCTGATAGTCCACAACTGGCCTTGTGGAGAGATGCAAAAGTGTAGAGAGCCTCATGGTCTACTGATGAACTTGTGGAGGAAACAGAAGCTAAGCCCAGAGAGAAACACAGGCCCAGCAGGAGAGGAACCCAGAAACCTGAACACTGGAGACGTCGGCAGCTCTCTTGCTCCAACACGTGGACTTTGGTGAGGGAAGAAATTTATGTTTTGTGGCCTGGTAACTGTAAGCTTCTACCCCAAATAAATACCCTTTATAAAGACTGACCCATTACTGGTATATTTCAAAAGGCACCCCTTTGGCTGACTGAAACAAATCCCCAACTATTATTGTAGATATATATTTTTCTCCCTTCAGTGTTGTTTCTTCAGTCTTGAGGCATCCTGGTCAGGTGCATATACATTTATGATTGTTATTTCTTCCTAGTGAACTGCCCCTTTTGTTATGACATAATGTCCTTCTTTGTCTCTAGTAACAATTTTACTATAAAAGTCTATTTCACCTGATATAAGTATAGCTACTCCAGCTTTCTTTGTTTACTGTATTCATGGAATATCTTTCTCCAGGCTTTCACTTTCAATCTGTTGATATCCTTGTTCTAAGGTGAGTCTCTTGTAGACAGCATATAGATGGGTCATATATTTTTATCCATTCTTCCGATCCCTTTTGTTACAGGAGTTTAATCTACTTAACATTCAAAGTTATTACTGTAAAGGCATTTCTTATTTCATCTATTTTGACCTTTGGGTTTTATCTGTCATATTTTACTTTCATCACACTTTTTACACTTTTAGTTACTTTTACTGATAAAATTTTCATTTCTAGACTCTCTTCTAAGTCTCCCTCTCCTGTCTTTTATTTACAGGATGTAGCACTCTATTCACTATTTCCTGCAAAGCTGGTCTCTTGGTTACAACTCTCTCAGCTTCTATTTATCTGTGTATATTCTAAACTTGCTTTCATTTTTGAAAGACAATCTTGCTGGATATAATATTCTTGGCTGTCAGTTTTTCTCTTGCAGAATCTTAACTATATTATACCACTGCCTTCTTGCCTCCATGGCTTCTAATGAGAAATCTACACTTATTTTTATTGGGAATCCCTTGTATGTTATGCATCGTTTTTCTCCTGCTGCTCTTAGAATTCTCTTTGTCTTTGGCATTGGATTTTCTGATTAGTATGTGTTTCAGAGTTGATCTATTTGGATTTATTTGGATAGATGTACATTGTGCTTCTTGGGCACATATATCTATGTCCTTCAATAGGGTTTGGGAATTTTCTTTTATTATTTCTTCATATATTTCTTTTGTCCCTTTTCCCTTCTTTTCTCCTTTGGGGACACTGGGTGAGCATAAAGAAAAATTTGAAAGCATACATAGAAAAATAGCAGATCTTATGGGAATGAAACATACCATAAATGAAATTAAAAATACACTGGGGGCGTATAACTTCAGAGTTGAGGAGGCAGAAGAAAGGATTGGTGAGCTTGAAGATATGGCCATGAAAAGCAAACATACAAAAAAAAAAAAAAAAAAAAACAGACGAAGGAAAGAATGGAAAAACCTGAACAGGGTTTTCTGGAACTAAATGACAGCAAGAGATGTTCACATCGTCCAGTGCCTTTTTAGTATTCTTAATCTCTTTAGCCATCTATTGAATTTATTAGGAGATTTGTTTGAACATCTATGATTAGTCGTCTCAACTCCTTTTGTCATCTGGAGGCTTATTTTGTTCCTTTGACTGAGCATATCTTCCTATTTCTGAATATCCAGTCTGTGCAAGCTCAAAGCACTGGCAGTTACCCAGAGAGGCTGGTGTATGTCCCACCAGCTTTCTCACTGCCAGATGTGGGGCTGGAGACTAGGCTAGGGCTGCAATCTTATCTTGGCAGAAAGTAGGTGGTCTGTACTATCACTATGATTTTCAATCAGCTGTGCTTCCCCTCATGCCAAGGGCAGAGTTAAAATTGCAGCTATTGGCTGCATTCCAACTTGGACTGGTTCAAGCTTTAGCTGTTCTTAGGATTATATGTTAGCCAGCTGAATTTACTAATCAATAGCTGAAGTTGGTGGCCCACCATCACTTCCTTCCAAGTTTTTGGGAAATGGAACTTCCAACCCCAGCCACAGAATAACTTCTGAGGTGGCTTGTGTTGCCACTGGTGGATGGGAAACAGCCTCCATCATATGGAGTGCTCTACTCACAAAACTTCAATTCAGATGGACAGTTTCCTCCTTCTATTCTTTCAAGGACATTGCAAGATGCTCTTCTGGCCTCTTGAGCCCCTGAAACAGGTGCTTTCAATAGCTCTGGGTGTTGACTAACTGCTCTATAGGATGAGCTGACACTTGGAGCTCCTTACTCGGGTATCATCATGCCCCTCCCCTTCCCCTCTGTTTTCTTTGGAATACTTATAGGGAACATTGGTTTTCCTAAGTTTCAGTTCTATATCTCAAGTTATGAGGTAAGAGTTCATAGGAATGCTTTGAAATATACAAAGAGAGTGCTTATAGAAGTAGAATTTTGCACTGTGATTTTAGGCAAGTTTACAAGTCTGTCATACTCACTATTTCAATATTTACAAATAATTTCAATGTAAGTTTTGTATTGAATATCTTTTTAGTATCCTTAAAAGCAATTTTCCTCTAAATGTATTTTTCCAGAGGATAATTTTTTGTATAGTATCCTGTCGGAATTATGTTGAAAAATGGCACATAATAGATACTTTAATTTATATATTTTTAAAGTTTCCTTGGATTTTGAAGCAAAAATCATTCAATATGTTGGCTTAAACAATGGAAATTTATTGGCTTATAATTTTGAGGCTAGTAAATGTTCATATGAAGGCATCATCAATGTGGTTTTATTTTTGGTGAAGACTTTAGTACTTTGGCTGGCTGCAGGTGATCCTTCATCCTGGGCTCCTCTATCACATGACAGTGCATGTGGGCATTCTCTGTGCTCGCTTCTCTCTTCTCTCTGTTTTTTAAGAGTTACCAAGGATTGAACCCAGGATCTTTTACATGGGAAGCAGGCACTCAACCACTTGACTACAACGGCTCCCTGCTCCATTCTCTGTTAGGTTCTTTTGATACTCAGATTCTGGCTTCTCATTCTGTGGCTTTCTCTTTATCTGTCTGAATTTCTTTCTTCTTAAAAAGTATTCCAGTAGTAGGATAAGACCCATTCTGGTTCAATTTGGCCACACTTTAACAGAAGTAACCTCATCAGAATTTCCTACTTACACTGGGCTCACCACAACAGGAGTGGATTATGTTTAAGAACATACTTTTCTAGGTTACATAGTTTCAAACTACCACAGTCCATTCTCTGGGCCCCAAAAGACAACTCCTTTCTACCTGAAAATATATTCATTCCTATACAATGCCCTAAAATCTTTACACCATTTCAGAAGCAATGCTAAGTATAAAATTTCATTAGTATCTATTTTGGGTGTGGTCTGTCTTTGGGCACAAATCCCCACTGTCTGTGGAACTTTGAAACCTAGAGAACAGGTTATCTGCTACCAATATACAATTGAGGGCCATGCACAGAATAAACATGCCATTTTAAAAGGGAGAAATTGGAAAGAAAACAAGGGTCATGGTTCCCCCCCAATCCTCAAACCCTACAGGGAAAACACCATTAGGTTAGAAAGTCTGAGAGTTATCTATAGATCTAGGCTTTGTCTTCCATTTCTGATGAAGGGGAATCCACATCCTCTCTAAGTTCTTGCACAATAGGCATCATCTCCTGAAAAACTATGGTGAAAACTCCACCCTCTGTGTACATTGGGATGCCCATCAGACTCTATAATCCCTGGGAGGAAAGCTCTACCATCTCTGAATATCACGATGGCCGCCATGCTCTCTGCAATACTTGGGGCACAGGCCATATCCTGTCCCAGCACTGGGATTGGTGGTCAGGCTTTCTGCAATTTCCAGAGCACAGATAACATCTCCAAGCTTGGAGGTGGCTGCACACTTTCTAAACTACAGGGCAAAAAGGTCATCCCTTACAGAAGTAAGAGAAGATGGCCTGTGCCCTCTAAGCACAGAGGTAGACCTACCCTTTACACACATGTGGGTGGACCTGTTCTCTTGTCCTGAGGAGATATCTTTGTTCCAGTACTCAGCTCATGGTTTTGCTCTTGACCTGCTACTTCCTTCAATTTTATCCTTCTCTGTGTCTTTCAGTCCTGGCTGGAAGGTTCTATTCACACAAATTCTGCAACAAACTTGTGGGCTTTAAATGCATTGCCCAGAAGTCAACATGATCAGACAGTAGAATTTGCCACAGATTTTTCCTGCATAACTGTGTTTCCAAATCTGACTTCCACTGAAATGCCTAGCTATATACATGTTCAGTTAAACTCTCACATGGAGGGTCCTATCTTCTGTGATTTCAGTCTCTTTAACTGGTAATACATCTTTAAAGGTCTCATGTACACATGACATCACACTGAAGAGAATGTGGATTGAGATGAAGAACATGTCTTTTTTTAGGTACATCATTTATGACTGAAAATACCAAAGATGTAAAATGAGAGTTTAAAACCCTAAAAGTTCATTCTATAAGGGGGGTGCTTAAAAGAGATATAAGGAGGATAGTGGAATTAGATTGGACATTGTTCTATTGGTCCCTTCCTTTTATGTTTTATGCCCCTACTATTTCACTGAATTTCCTTTCTCACTAAGGTCACAACCAAACTTTACATGCTAAATCAAATTTTTCATTTTTAACTAATCCTTCTAACCAAGCTTTGGATTTTGGTGTTATTGCAAGTCTCTTATCACCCTGGCTTGTGTCATAATACTCACTTATCCTATATTCCAGACTGTCCTGTCTCAATCTTTTTCACTGGGTTAGGTTTCTCTTTCAGCTCTAATGATGCTTGTGTTCCCCGGGATTTTATCTTGGTCCTTCCTTTTTCTCATTGTTGAGTTTTCCCTAATCAACTCCTGTATTTTCAACTGTCATCCATTTGTATGTGGCTTTACTAGAGGAGAGAATAAAAACTTATTTGCCTGTACATTCATATGAAAATATAATTTTGTATATATTCCAAATATATGCCTTTTATATACAAATTGGCTAGATGTACACTCTAATAAGATATTATATATTTCATAAAACATTAAATGATAAAAAGTATTAAATAAAACAAATGAAATAAAATATATCATATATTATTTTACATTATAATACATGAAACAATGTTTAGTATTAATAAACTGATAATTGATTTCATTTTTAATAATAATCTTATTTTCAGAGAAAGACATATGATGATATATTCTTAATTATTTTGACCGCTAAGTTTGCCAATCTGGTGCAGAAATTCTGGGAGTTATATAAATTTATAAATTAACATTTCTAAATGTCTGACATTGTGGAAAATATACCTTGCACAGTTAAATCTATCCAAATAGAAGAAGAATGATAGTTTTGAGTGTGTTACCACACAGCAAAGGTGGGTTCAAGTGGTTGTGTGAGGAGTTATGCCATTTGGGCTATAAGACCTAGGAGATATGCTATTAAGATAACTAGAAAGAGATGTGGAATTTATGGAAATGTTATTTCAAATCTCAATAGGAGAATCACAACATTGACCTATATGGTATTGGAAATGGCCTTGCTTTTTGCAGCACAGATGGAAATCCTATGAAAAAATAATTCCATCATGTATTATAAAACTTGACAGAGCCAGAGGACCTGAGCATGGAGCATCAACTGACTATTAGACTGGAACTGCTCTTAATGAGCTGGAATATGTCAGACTAATAATATATAAGTTTCATGAGGACCGGGAGTAACCCATTTTAAGATGAAAGTCATATATTCAGGGACAGGCATGAGCTGAGACAGAGTATACAGCAGCTGCTCAAACAAGTAGACCAGACCCCCATGCCATCCAACATTTTGCATTTCCTCAAGTCATGTATCTGCAATTATAGAGTTTCTCTTGTGACCAGATGATAGAGGAGGAAAAAGGTCAAGCTTGTTATTGGTTGGTCAGGTTTGTATGTCATACTAGCAAAAATGTAATGCTGCTGAATTTAGATCTACACAGGCTGCCCTTGAAATTAACAAATAAGAGGAAATTCTCTTTCTGGGTGGTGGACTTATCATCCATTTCTATTGTATTGAAGGGATGATTTCCAAGTCAAGTATACATAGATTCAGAGTGAGGTTAATTGCTTGAATAGCTGTCAGTGGCCTGGAGGGAGAAAGATTTGAAGCTCAGAGACCAGGAGATCTGTGGAAGAGCATATGTTAGAATTTATTGAAGTTCATATGAAGGGTGAAGATTTTTATATCACATGATAATGCACACAAAATTATAGCTTCCAAGTACGGGGCACTAAAATATCAAATATACAGAAAGACTAAGCTGCTTGAGTTCATCTAACTCATCCTCCACCCCACTGCTGGCTCAAAGGGTACATGAAAAAAGAGGCTATTTTGATTGTAATGGAGTCATACATGTTGTAAGAGCATGGAATCCCACTTTTCAAAACTGATCTAACACCTATTGTTGCCAACCGTTCATATTGCCATCAATACAGACCACTATGGTGTTCTGTATAAAGCAAAATCTCTCAAGGAGAACAGTCAGCTTCTTGGTGGAAAGGTGGCTGCAATTTCTCTCCTGATAAAGCAGAAATTCATCTTAACTGAAATTAACACATAATCCAGATATGGGTTATATTTCCTATTTGCCAGATCCCAGGGAGTACGATTCTCTGCAACCAGCAGAGTGTATTGCCCTGGATCAAGACACCTATTTTCCAGCAAATTTTCAATTCTCCTACCATATTCCACATCATTCAAATACTCCTGGCTTTAAAAAATGAATGAGTTTTAGAAGATACTACTGCCTTGTCTCTGGGAGTGAATACCTTATCATGATGGGGTTTCATTCTCCATGGTGTAGTATATTTCAAAATCAATGAACAATATGTGATGTTATGTCCTTAGTTCATGAATACGTGGGTCCAGTGAACTCCCACATCACTTCTGTGGGAAATTTGCATTTTCTCTCCTGATCTCTGATCTGTATTAGTTTAAAGTCCTTTCATTCAGAAAATAAAGGGATTTACTAAGAAACACAGTGAGAATTCTGTTATACTCAGAGTCAAGATTAAGTAAAAAAAAGTTAATAGTTAAAAACTATTGCAATAGACAATAATAGAAATTATGTATCATTAATAAGAAATTTGTCAATCCATCACAAATATATAACAATTATAAACATTTGTGTATTGATTAACAGAGTTTCTAAATACATGAAACAAACTGACCAAATTGAAAGGGGAAAATTCTATAGTAATAGTTGTTCTACAGAAAGAGTTGGATAACTCAGTTCATCATTTTCAGTAATGGATAAGACATCAGAAGATCCACAGGGAAACAGAGGACTTGACCAGTACTACAAATTAAATAGACTAACAGACAGATATAGAGTATTCACTACCAACAACAGAATACATGTTCCTCTGAAGTGCACATGGATTATTATCCAAGAGAAACTATTTTAGGTCAAAAATCAAGTCACATTACATTTATAATGATTGAATCTCAGAGATCATCTTTCCCAACCAAACTGAAAAGTAACAAAAAAAAAACCAATAAGAGAAGAAAAACTGTAATATTCATAACTGTGTAAATTGAACAACCAAGTCTTAAAGAACCACTGGATCTAAGAAACAAGTACAAGAGAAATCAGAACATTTTTAAATAAATATGAAAATACAAACCAAATTTAACAATATTTATATGAATTAGGAAAGGCAGTTTATGGAGGAACAATTATAAGTGTAAATGCCTACTTAAAAAAAGAATAAAGGAGGATTGTGGAAAGATGGTGGAGGAGGGAGAGCCAAGGCTCATTCTATACACAAGAACAACTATTAAACAAGTGGAAAATGTCTTAAATAATTATTTTAAAATTCCAAAAACAAGAAGAGCACTACACAGCATCCAGTGAAAAGCAAAAGGAAAAGGCTGTGATGAATTCCTTTAAAGAACAGTGAATTGTTTTCTCCACATCATAGCTATTGGCACTCATCTTTCGTTCTTGTGGCAGGCCACTGAATGGTATGCCACTTGGCTAGTTCACTGGTGATATAAAGGGACATAAAAATCCTCTTCCACAAATCAGAGTTGGGCATGGCTAATCACTGATAATGGCTTTTGTTTAGCAAATCCAGATTGCTGTGGGCTAGGCTTTGAGGGTGACCATTGTTTCAAGCCACCATAGACAGAGTCCATGGCAGAGGAAACTCAAAAAATGTTATGATTTCTTAGGAGCATGTGGTACATTTAGTTGAAAGGTTGTATTTCCTGGGCAGGGAAAGAAAGCTTATTGAGGAACCATTGTATATGACAAATTGCTTTTCTCTTGCTGCTTTCAGAATTCTCTCTTTATCTTTGGCATTTCACATTCTGCTAAGTATATGTCCAAAGAGATTAATTCTGTTTGCAGTACATTGTGCTTATTGGACTATATTTTCATACCTTTCATAATAATTGGGAAAATTTTGGCCAGTATTTCCTCAAATATTCTTTCTTCCCCCTTTCCCTTCTCTTCCTTTATAACACACATGATGTGTATATTTGTGTGCTTTGTGCTATCTTTCAATTCCCAAAGCCTCCGCTCAATTTTTCCATTCATTTCTCTGTTCTTCTGTTTTTCAATTTCAGATATCCAGTCCTAAGTCCCCAGTCTTTTCTTCTGCTAGTTCAAAACTCTTATTGTATGCCTCTAATGTATAATTTTTACAAATTTATTTTATTGACACATTAATAAATCATAAACCCATCTGAAGTGTACAATCAATGGTATTCAGTATAATCACATAGTTGTGCATTCATCACTAAATCATTTTACAGCATTTTCATTATTTCACTACTAATTATAATAAACAAAAAACCCCCACAAAAACTCATTACCTCTCAATCTCTCTATGCATACCCTGCCATTCATAGCTGCTATTCTGTTTCCATCTCGCTAGGCTATTTGTATTTATATTTTTAAAAAACAGTCTTATATATTCAATATCATCTATATTCATATTTTACATGAGGTTTCACTATGTTATTTAGTTCTATGTCACATGTTTTAGCTTTCCTTCTGATGATACACATGACCTTAGGCATACCCTTTCAACCACTGTCATACCCATTTAATACTTCTGCTAGTTACAAACATTATGATATGTGTTAATCATGGTTCTCTAGGGAAGTAATAATAATGTTGGATTACTCATACTTCCAGTTCTTAAAATGATTACAAAGCAACAACAAGCATAATAACATGATACTAGCAAAAGGACTGAAATATAGACTAATGGAATGGAAGTGAGTGCTCGGATAGTCAAACTGCAAATTTATGGCCAACTGATTTTGACAAGGGCACAAAGACCACTCAATGGGGAAAGAATAATCTCTTCAACAAATGGTGTTGAGAAAACTGGATTTCCAATTGCAAATATAAAATGGATGGCCCTACATTACACCTTGGTAGATTCCACATTTGGTTCCCAGTGCCTCCTAAAGAAGATTAGCAAAGACAATGAGCAGAGACAATGAGCAGACAGGTTAAAGAGCAATCCAGGGATGGAGGAAAAGATATTTATTGAGCCACATATAACATGGCAATCCAACTAGTTACATAACCTGAGAAATTGAAAGCAGGGACTCAAATATATTTGTAAACCAATGTTCATGGCAGCATTATTCACAATAGCCAAAAGGTGGAGGCAATCCACTGTCCATCTACCATTTAATGGGTGAAAAAAATGTTATATATACATACAATGGAATATTATTCAGCCATAAATACATATGAAGTCCTGCTACATGCAAGAACATGGATGAACCTTGAAGACATCATGTTGCGTGAAATAAGCCAGATACAAAATGATCCATGTAATACGATCTCCTTGATGTGAAATATTTAAAATAAGCAAACTCATAAAGTCATAATCTAGAACATAGGGGACCAGGGACTGTGTGTGGATAAGGAATGTGGAGTTAATGATTAAAATATAGAGGGCTCCTGTTCTGAATGATAGAAATGTATTGGTAATTGATGGTGGTGATGGTAACACAAGATTACAGTTCTGATATCTCCATCTCTATCTATCTATCTATCTATCTATCTATCTATCTATCTATCTATCTATCTATCTATATCTATATATCTTTATATCTTTATATATCTGAAATTGATTAAAAGGGGAAATGTTACATTGTATATATGGTAACAGAATAAAATGTTTTTTTTTAATCCATGTAACAACACTACACAGTGAACCCTAAGATAAATTTTGTGCTATAGTTAATAGTACAATTTAAAAATGTGCTTTTATCAATTCCAACAAATATTCCACACACATACAAGTTGTTCAACCAGAGTGATATATAGGAATCCTGTATTATATGCCAGTGTGTTCCGAAACCCAAAATTTTTCTAATAAATTAAAAGAAAACAGAAAATAAGTCGAGTTATAAAGAAAAATAGAAAAAATAGATATCTTATGTCTGAACATCACAGGAAACTAACAAAAATGGGTAGAAGCAGAAGATTTTCCCAAACCATCACATTCATCACTCTTCAATATACTTACTTTTCAAATGCCTTTTTCCTTCAAGAATAACTGTTGGAACAGGGACTGTCTTGTTTGCAGGTTAGATAGACTCCTACTAGACTCTGTTTGTGCATGTACATGTGGGTTTATGAGTATGAAGGTATAAAAAGGAGGCATGCCAAACTAATGAGTATTGGAAAAATTAATTAACAAGTACTTCTGAACCTGCTGGTCAGCCATAAGAGCAAATATTAATTCACACATCACAATATTCTAAAATGGAGTCTAGTTGAATAAAAGTGTTATGAATAAAAACTCAAAGTAAGGTAAAAGAGGAAATTCAAATTACATTTTTAAAATAATATCTGAGTGCGGGTTTATAAATTTTACATAAATGGAAGAGCTAAATAGTTAATCAATTTACCCAGGACCATTTGTTAAACAGTTATTTCTTTCCACATTGACTGGTGATGCGCCACTGATTTTTATGGGAGTTTATTTTGGCTAATCAGATCTGCTCCACTGATCTACCTACTTATTTTTTATATGAAGCTAAATTCAATTATTTGAAGTTCATCATATGTTTTAAATTATAATCATATATAGTGATAGATTATGTGATTAATATGCAGTTATATAATATATTGCATTATGTATAAACCAGGCTATATATTTTTTTGATTTTTAAATTATTTTTTATTTTTAAGAAGTTTTGGATTACATAAATGCTACATAAAAAATATAAGGGATTGCCATATGCCCCATTTCCTCCCTTTCCCACATTTTCCCATGTCAACAACATCCCTCATTAGTGTGGCACATTTGTTACAACTTTTTAAAAGATATACTCACGTTACATAAAAATTAAATTAAAAATGTCAGGAATGCTATATGCCCTATCCCTCCCACATTTTCCCACATTAACAATATCCTTCACTAGTGTGGTACATTTGCTACAATCGATGAGCACATATTGGAGTATTACCACTAAGGGTGGATTATAGTTTACATTGTAATTTACACTCTCTCCTGCACAATTGTGTAAGTTATGACAAAATATATAATGGCCTGTATTTGTCATTGCAACATCATTCACAGGCATTCCAATGTCCCGGAAATGCTCCCATATTACATCTATTTTTCCCCTCTCCCTCCCCTCAGAACCACCAGTGGCCACTGTCTCCACATCAATGATAAAAGTTCTTCCATGATGTTGTAATGACAGATAAAGGGTATTATATTTCTTGTCATAACTTACAAAATTTTGTGGTGAGAATGTGTAAACTACAATGTAAACTACAATCCATGCTTAGTGGCAATGCTCCAAATTGTGTTCATCAACTGTAACAAATGTACTACATTAATGAAGGATGTTGTTAATGTGGGAAAATGTGGGAGGGATAGAGAGTCGAGCACATAAGAATCACCTATATTTTTATGTAACGTTTTTGTAACCTAAGTATCTTTTTTAAAAAGTGTATTGAAAAAAAATGATTGGATGGGAAAAAATATTCCACATAAATAGTAAATAAAAGAGAGCTGGGGTGACTATACTAATATCAGACAAATGGCTGTATAAGTAAAAATCTGTAAAAAGAGACAAGGGAAGATTTTATGCATTTTAAAAAGTCAATTTATCAAGAAGATTTAACAATTTAAACATCTGGGCAGCTAATTACAATAGATTTGAAAATGTATAATTTTACGATAATAATTGTTTTGCAAAAATAGTTCCATACTTAAATACACCATTTTCGATAATGAACAGAAATGAAGGAAACGTTTTAAAATAATAATTTTTCCACAATATTTTGGAAACTTCAATACACCACATTTAATAATAGATAGAATATCCACACCAAAGATTAACAAATTCGCAAAGGACTTGAGCAATACTACAAAGCAACCAGATTTAACAGCCTTAGAACATTCTACCCAACAACAGCAGAGTACATGTTCTTCTGAAGTGTATGTGGATCATTCTCCAGAGTAGACCAGATATAAAATGTCTCATTAAATTTACAAAAGATTATTATTATACAAAGCATCTTCTCCAATCACAATATAGAGAAGTTAGAAATAAATAGCAGATGGAAAACTGGAAAAACCACAAATATGTATAAATTAAACAACACACTCTTAAAGAATGAATGCATGAGAGAAAAGAATCACAAGAGAAATCAGAAAACTCTTAGGAAACACAAACTGCGAACACAACTTACTAATAGTTTTGTGATAGGCCGAGGTAGTTCTTAAAGTGAAATTGAGAGCTGTATATGCCTTGTTAAGAAGATTTCAAATTAATAATCTAAAGACATTCACATCTTGAGGAAATAGATAAAGAAGAGGAAACTAAAGTTCAAGTTACCAGAATTATGGAAGTAATAAAGTTTAGAGTAGAGATAAATTTAAAAGAAAATCTTAAAAATATACAATTGAAAAATTATTATGGAGGGAGTTCCTGTGTCTAACATAGGCTTAGGCACAATGGAGACTTTCAGAAAATGATTGCCTTATTACCTACAGAGCACAAAATCTCTAAAGGAGCAGGGGAAGAGATACCATTATGGCCACTCGCTTGGGTGGCTACGTGCTTGAATCAGGGTCAGCAGCTCAATATACCTTGGTTTGAATTAGAGGTGATGGACAATTTTGCTACCTGAATGGTGGGAATTTTACACCCCAGAGGAATGGACCCCCTAATGATCAATAAGCATTCATCCAGCAGCCCATGCCCCTGGCTTACAGCTGGGGCCAGTTAAGATTTAATGTTTCCCCTGGCTTCTTGTGATCTATTGTAAAATAGAAACATAGCAAACACCTGCACACAAACAAGCACACATCCAAATAAGAGGTCAAATGGATGGGATTGGGTAAAAGGTTGAGGGCCCCTGAATATGTCCATGTTGTCCCAAGTAAACTTTGAAGCCAAAAGTTGAGCTTAAAAAAGATGAATAAAATTGACAACCAAATACATAGACTAGTGAAGAAAAGAGTGAAGATGCAAACAATTAATTAAAATAAAAATAAAATTGGGGATACAACTATTTATTATTCAGAAATTAAAAGGATTAAAGGAGAATACTATGAACAATTATTTGCCAACAAGTCAGATATATTAGATAAAACGGCTAAATTCCTACAAACACATAATTTAATTACATACTCAAGAAATATATACAATCTCAACAGACAAGTTAGAGATTGAGTGAGAAACCAAAAAAACCTCCCCAAAAGGAAGTATAGGACTAGGTTTCCCTCATTTATTTTACGAAACACTCATAGATTTAACATCAAAACTCTCAAACTCTCCTAAATAGTGAAGAGGAAGAAATTTTCCTAACCAATTCTATAAGGCCTTGATTCTAAAGCAAGATAAAAGAGCATACTTAAGTATTACAGCCCAATTTCCTTTATGAATATATATCCAAAAATCTTCAACAAAATACTATCAAATCAAATTTAACAATATATTAAAAGAATTAAATACCATAATCAAGTGTGATTTAATCCAGGAGTGAAAAATTGGTTCAGCAAAAGAAATTCAACATAATACTCCGCATTAATAGAGTGAACAGGAAAAAAATCCACATGATCATCTTGACTGACACAGAAAAGTCATTTGACAAAATCGAATTCCATTTCCTGATGAAAACACTTAGAAAACAGGGGTAGAAGAGAACTTCCTCAACAGGACAAAAGCCATTCAGAAAAAAATGTAGCTAACATAATACCAAAAGTGAAAAACTGAAAGCATTCCCTCCAAAATTTAGGAATAGGACAAGAATGTCTGCTTTCACACTGCTATTCAATAATGGAAGTTTCAGCCAGCATAATTTGGCAAGAAAACTAATAAAAGGTATCCAAATTGGAAATGAAGAAGTAAAATTATCTCTGCTCACAGATGACATGACCCTTTATGTAGAACATCCCAAGGAATCCTCAAGAGACTAGTAGTGGTGATCAAATAATTCAGCTAGGGCCAGTTGCAACCTAAGTACACAATTAAAAATTAACAAATGATCACAAAAGATCTATCAACAAAGGAGATATACTAATAGAAAAAGTGTGTTTTGTCAATAAAAGACCAAATTGAATAACTTAGAAAAGAGAGACCATTAATTTGTTAAAAGGAGACAATTTACAAATTAGGGAATGTTCAATGCTGAGACAACTGTGCTCCAGCTTCTAACTAAAGAGAGGCAGTTTTTATAGTAAATACAATGAGGTTACACAAAGAAGAATATGATTGGTTAAGCAAAAACAATAAGAAAAGCAAGCCTCATAAGTGGATGGAGTGCTAATTAACAAAACTCATTTACCCTACTCAAAGTCCCGCTTTGGGGTGAAACAGGACACAATTTCAAAGAATTTCAGAATTTCTTAGAATTGTGTAGGTCTGGAGATAACTTTTTTCATGGATAACATTTCAGGTATTCGTCAGAGAATTCAATCTGAACAGACAAGTTTTTTTTAGACATATATATGGGTGGGTTGCCTGTAGGCCTTTACCATTTCATTTAATAGTATGAAAGGAGCTCAACACCATTTGTCATTGGCTAATGGCAAACTAAGTCTATAACGAGACACATGCTAGGGTAGAAAAAACTGGATAACACCAATGCTGGGGAATATGTGAAGCAACAGGAACCCTCATAGATTGCCTTGCTCTGTTGGCTGAGAGGGTCTAGAAGCAATAACACCACAGGTCTTGGTTTCTAATATCATTCCTAAGAAAAAGGTACTAAATGTTTGGAAAAATGGGTGATTATAGGATATGCACAGGGAATATAAAAAATGAGGCTGGAGTATCTTATAGTGACAGAAATTAAGGAAATATGAAAAATAAAATCACATGTACAAATGATGATGGTATGCCTAAAGGATACAGGAGAAAACTGAAATATTTCCCAATAGCCAAAGCTGAAATAATTTGATGAAATAAATTAATAAATTGTTATTTGTTAAAGTATAAAGTACATATCCATGAATCCATACTGATATAAAAATGATTGAATACTTTATAAAAGGATGAGACAAATATTTCCTGCAGAAAATTCTAAATAATTTATGATACTCTGCCCCAAATTTTAAACTATTTGGAAACATCAGAAAAATACAGATTATAGGATATTTTACAAGACACCTGGATCATATTATTTGAAAACTTAAATATCATGAATCATAAAAAAGTAAGAGAAGTCTTCTAGATTAAAGGGTGTAAGGAGTTATGATATCAGAAAGTAACTAGTGACCTTGAACTGAATTCTTATTGAAAAAATAAAGACATATAGATTATAATGTTAGCAAAATTTGAAAAAAAAGCTGAACATGAAATGTATATTATACAGTATTGAATTATTGGTAAGGGGCCGTCTCGATAGCCCAGTGGATAGGGCCCCGGCATACCACATGGGAGGCCCTGGGTTCAGTTCCAGGGGACCTCTCCTAGCGGGCAGACCGCCTTGAGAATGGCAAGCCGCCATGGGCAGGCCAGAGCTGCCGTGGGCAGAGCAAAAAACTGCCACGGACAGGCAAAAGCCGCCACGGGCAGGGCAGGTCACCCGCGAATGGAGCGCAGCCAGCCACCCGCGAACTGAAAGCCAGCCGTGAATGGAAGCAGAAGCC
>PVKH010014596.1:0-16428 GCA_004027955.1 Chaetophractus vellerosus
ATTAGTTTCTGGATCTATTAGACATATACAGAAAACTACACCCAAATACATCAGGATCTACATTCTTCTCAGGTGCACATAAGTCATACTCCAAGACAAGCCACATGCTAGGACACAGAAAATATCTCAATGAATTCAAAAAGACTGAGAGTATACAAAAAAATTTCTTTCACCACAATGGAATGAAATTGGAAATCAGTAAGGACCAGATAACCAGATGAGGCACAAAGATATGGAACTTAAAGAACACACTCTTAGAAAAACAGTGCATCAAGGAGGAAATCTCAAAAGAAATCAGTAACTACCAAGAAATGAATGAAAATTACAACACAACACAACATATCAAAACCTATGGGATGCAGCAAAAACTGTACTGAGAGGATAAATCATAGCCATAAATGAATATATCAAAGAAAAAGAAAGAACTAAATTCCATGACCTAATTGCACACCTGTGGGAATTCGAAAAAGAATGAAAAAGTAACCCCAAAGGAAGCAGAAAGAAGGAAATAACAAAGAGTATAGAAGAATTAAATGAAATAGAAAATAAGAAAGCACTAGAAAAAATAAACAAAACCAAAACTGGCTCTTCAAGAAGATCAGTAAAATTGATAAACACTTAGCTAGACTAACAAAGTAAAAAAGAGAGAAGATGCAAATGCACAAAATAAGAAATGAGGAATGAGATATCACCACTGACCCCAAGGAAATAATTATATGCCAACAAGAAGGATAATTTAGAGGAAATGGTCAAATCCTAGAAACTCACAGGCAGCCTACATTGATGAAAGAAGAAATTGATGAACTCAATAGACCAACTGCAAATAAAGAGATAGAATCATTCATCAAAATCCTCCCAACTAATAAGAGCTCAGGAGTAGATGGTTTTACAGGTGAATTCTACCAAACATTCCAGAAAGAACTAATACCAGTCCTGCTTAAGCTCTTCCAAAAACACACCAATCTTGCTTAAGCTTTTCCAAAAAAAAATAGAAATAGGAGGAACATGACCTAACATTCTATAAGGCCAACATTACCCTAATACCAAAGCCAAACAAAGATGCCACAAGAACAGAATATTACTTACCAATTTCTCTAAGGAAACTAGATGCTAAAATCCTCAACAAAATACTTGTTAATCACATTCAACAACATACAAAATGAATTATATATGACCAAGTGGGTTTCAATATAAGGTCCTCAAGATTCAAGAGGGTTTCATCTCAGGTATGCAAGGATGGTTCATCACATAATGAGCAAGAAGGACTTGAACTCCCATCCTGGGGAGGAGTCATTTGTTCACAGAGAAGCAGGAGTCTCTTGAGAGTGTGAAAGTTCCTAATAAGGAAGGACAAACCAGTGTGTCAAGACCTCAGTGTTGTTGCAAGAAACTCCCAGGGCTGAATCTCCTTGCATCAATGGATTATTACCAAGCACCAACTAGCAATGCAACTGGAAAAAAACTCAAATAAAAGGGGAAAAATGTAAAGACAAATGAGTTTATATGTGTAAGGGACTTCAAAGTGAGTTCAGAGGTCATCCCAGAGGTAATGCTTATGCACATCTCAGCAGGGTATCATATACTGCCAAAACGGATACTACCCCAAATAGTGGGGCTCCTGAGGATTCTGGAGACACCCAGGTCCTATGGTCAGGTCAGATAACTCTGAAGTTTGGTGCCTTGCCAGTGTGCCCTACTTTGGAGTTTGTGCTCCTGAGAGTGACAGTGTTGGATTCAATTACGGCTCCCTTATACATCGCTCATATGTCCAGTCTATTTAAACCTATACTAGATTATGTCCTAGAGACTGGAGTCTTTGGGTTGTACATGTGCCAGATGGGAACAGAACCTTAGTGGAGTTGCAACACCTACTCTCCAGTTCATTGGACTCACCCAAGACAACTATCAAGGAGGTGAGTATTAACAACCACCATACCAATGGAACGTGAGAACCAACAACTGCAAGCAAGAGAGTCCCATCCACTGGCTGTATGGGATTGAAGCCCCCTCACAATAAGACTTGGGATGGAGTCACCATCCCCAAATCCTCAGGATTTAGGAATGAACTATGGAATAGAGTGGACTTAATGGTATCCTACTATAGATATACTGTGATTCTAGTATTGGAAGAAATTACAACATTGATGTGGAGACAGTGACCACTGGAGACTCTGGGGTCAGGGAGAGGGAAAAACTGTTGTAATATGTGGGCTTTTACAGGATTTGGAAATCATCCTGAATGACATTGCAATGACAGATATAGGCCATTTTATATTATCACATAAAATGCAGAAGGGTGTGGGAGAGTGTATAGACTGCAATGTGAACTATGGTCCATACTCAGTGCAAAGCCCCAGGATGCAATTATCAATTGCAATGAATGTGCCACACTAATGAAGGATGTTTATGTGGGATGGTGTGGGAGGTGTGAGGAGTGGGGCATATGGGAATCCCTATATTTTGTGTAATATTTATGTAATCTAAATATCTTTTAAAAAATAAAAAATTTATTTAAAAAAAGATGACAAATGTACTTTCCTATAAAACAGAAACAATATCTAGCTCTCACCCAAATTTTCTCTGACATTCCCACACTGCCAAATGGTTTCTTTCTGTTCTCATGGATAGATCCTAAATCCTGGGGTGAGCTGAGGACTGGATTTCAAATTCTTCTTTGTGTACTCTTTGGCATTTTTCTGTTCACTACCCTTCTTAAATGCATACTTAAATATCTGAGCTGAGCCTTCCCGGTAGTATTTAACATTTTCTTGGTTCAAGTAATTCAGTCTAAGCCAACAATCTTGGCATCCCACGATCATTTATCCTGGGAGCAGTCAGAATATCGGTTATTTGCTTCCTAGGCCTGGCCAAGTCTAGGTCAGGACAGATAAGCATTTCCTCCATGGAAGCTGGGCAGGAAAATTAACCTATGGCCCAATTGGTCAAAGGGCCTTGCTGCTAAAGCCATTTGAAAAATCCATTAAATAACAAATGTGCAAAGGTAAGGCATCCCCTCTTCAGTTCCCTTTAATTACAGAAGACTGCTGCCCCAAGTATGAGTTACCCCTTTGCTAAGCACTGGGAGGAATTCTGCCCTCACTTCTCCTGCTACCTTGCCTGGCTTGAGGAACTATAAGTAATAAATCTTAAAGTTTCTTATTTATAGTGTTTTATTGCAGCTAAGCCTATGATCCCATCCTACAGTACTAGGGATACTTTCCCCAAGAGACCCCTTGGGGAACTCTTAGAAGTACAATTGTTTGCCCGGGAGAAAATGCACTAATAAACTTAATAGATACTGAAAATTATTCTTCAGTTTGCATTCCTGACAACCATATATAATGTCCAATGAGCTTATAAGAGTGGCATTTCATCTACAACTCATTAAAAAAGATCACTTGCAAAATGTTAGATTTTGCCAATCTGATAGTGAGAAACATTTTGATTCTTCAGTTGTTATTTTCATTATGAATACATTTCATATTTCACATATATATTCAGGGATCAGGTCATTTGTATTTAATATGGGTGAAATCTTTCTTCACACACTTTTCTCATTTTCAATTGTGCTGTTGTGCTTTTCCTTCTCAATGTCAGTAATTTTAAAAATAAATATCATTAACCATTGGTCTGTGATCTGAGTTGCAAATATTTTTTGCAGATTTCCAGTTTTGAATACTTCTTTATTTTCTCTCTATAAAAATATTATCCTTTTCCTTAGTTGTATACATCTAGATTTACTTTCTTTTATATTTTCAGACTTAGAAACACCCTCCTTATACCAATGTTTTGATGGAGTCATACGTTTTCCTCAAAAACTGATTTCTAAAAATAAAATAAAAAAACAGAAACACTTTATCATTTTGTTCTCATAAACTGGTATATATGAGGTGTAAATCATATATGCATTAATCTGTAGTACATGATTATCAAGTATTATATTCCCACATATATTGTATCCATAATAAATAAATACATTTTTCCACTAATATTTCTATTTGTTTTCTGATCCACTCTACTTTAGCTACTGATGATTTATAGTACATTTAAATTGCTATTAGGGTAAATTCTCCATCATTGCTCTTACTCTTCAGAGATTTATTGGCTATATTTATATTTTTCTTCCTTAAGAGAATAAGGTTTTTCTTTCCAAGAGAAAGAGGATATACGGTTGCTTGAGAATATTCTTGCATATTTCAAGAGTAGCTTACCATTTTTCTCTTTTCACCTAAATGCATGTGTTTTTTTAATATTTTATAAGTGTTTCTTTTCTTGAATAAATTAAGTAGGTGTTCTTTCAAAATGTGCAGTTGATGTGTGTGTATTAATATCCAAATCACTCCCTCACCAAAATTCTCATTACTAAAAAATATTCTTTGTGATTCAGATGGTTTCCGGGTTGATAACCTTTCTATCTGAATCATTTCCATTTCAGACATGATGAAAGAGGAGTTCTCAACCTATGACTAAGACTATCTTTTACACTTCATTCTGTCCTGTACCCATTCTTGTTTATTTTTACTTCTTTTTTCTTTACAAAATATTTTTGAGTCTTGAGAATTTTAACTTGGCAATTAAAAAATTCCTTCCAACAGATAGTTACATATTCTTGACTTATATTAGCTCTATGATTTTTCTTCTGCATACCTTTAAGAATTGTTTAGTCATTAGATTTTAATCAGTTTATTCTAATACATTGAGTTGTAATTTTAAAAGTCTCAGGGCCCGGCTAGATAGCTCAGTGGATAAAGAGCTCACTGGGAAACCACATGGGAGGCCCTGGGTTCGGTTCCCGGGGACCTCTCCTAGCGGGCAGACCACCTTGAGAATGGCAAGCCACCATGGGCGGGCCAGAGCCGCCGTGGGCAGGGCAAAAAGCTGCCACGGACAGGCAAAAGCCGCCACGGGCAGGGCAGGTCGCCTGCAAATCGAGCACAGCCAGCCACCCGCGAACTGGAGCCGGCCGTGATGGAAGCAGAAGCTGCCCACAAGCGGGGAAAGCCGCGCCTGCGCAGTGACCAAGTCTCGGCACGTCACCGCAACGGGGGGGAAGGGGAGATATGTAATAAAATAAATAAATCTTTAAAAAAAATAAAAGTCTCAGCAAAATTTGGGGAAAGAGAGTGGGAATGGAGTTAATTTTTCACCAGAAACCTTACAAGAAGATAATGAAATCTCCTGAAAATATTTGTACAATTTTTACTGACATTGATAAGTTGATTCTAACATCTATATGAAAGGGCAAAGGATGTAGAACAGCCAAAACAATTTTGAAGAGGAAGAAAAATTTTGGAGAACACCCAAAATCTGGTTTCAAAATTATTATTAAGCTGCAATAATCAAAACCATGTGATGTTAACATAAAAAGATCACTGTTAAAATTTAGAAACAAGGAACTTTCTGGAGGAAAAGATTGGAAAACCAAACATCCAAGAAAAGAGATATATAGAATTATAGAGAATATTTATACCTCAATAATTAAAAAGAAAACAAACCAATAAAATATTCAAAATATTTGAAAAGATTTGTAAAATATGAAATATTTTATTAATTATACTGTAGATTTAAATCTGACTGGATTCATAATTATATTAAATGTAACAAAAATTTACAAAAATAAAAAATATCAGGTAAGAGAATTGACCCCTTAAATACTATTTACAACTACAACACTTGAAGTATAAGGATAGAAACTGTATGAAAGCAAACTTTTTAATGTTATCTGGTTTATGTTTACAGGTTATCATAATATCTTATAGTTTGCATTTTAAGTAAAAAAATTATTTAAACAGATGAAAAAGACATTTTATAATGATAAAGTTCAATTCACAGGAAATATTTAACAGCTTAATTTGATGAACTAAACAACATTATCTCCAAATATACTAGACAAAATTAAAATTAAAATTGAGAAATCCATAATAATATCAGGGAATTTAAAATATAGTTTACTAAAGAAAAAATCTACCACTCCCTCCAAAACATCTGACAGATTTGGAAGATGTGAATGCATCCTTAGCAAATGATATAAATTGTCATAATGGGACAGCTGCACATGATACATATAAGTTGTAAAACAAACTGAAATAAAATAATTTGTTCACTAAACCCTGCAGAATTAATTTAGAAATAAATAATAGAAAAAAATTAAAATTTCTATATATTTGAAGACTAAATAATAAATCATTCAAATTCATGGCTTCAAGGAGAAATGGTTTAAAGGTGAAAATGGATGTATTTTGAAATGATGGATAAAGGAAATACATCAAAATTTTCAGATGCAGATAATACTGTTTAAAGAAGAAATCATGTCCTTGGAGTTAATCTATTCCTGTGGGTGTGGAACACTTTGGATTTGATTCAGGTTGAAGGGGGCATTTGATTGGATTGTTTCAGTGAGGCATGACCCAGTGTGGGTCTTGGTCCTCTTACAGAAGTCATTCATAAATGTAGGACTGAAAACAGAGACACAAAGATAAAAGCAACAGAGACTGGGAAACTTTAAGAGGATGAGAGACAGGTCCCAGAGTCCAGAAGCTAGAATTTGCAGAGCACAGAAACAGAGAAGGTACCTCCATAGAGGCTGAGAGAGAGACCTGGGCAAGAGAGAAGAGATCAGCTCTATGCCTGATTGCCCACAGCTAAGGATGGGGAGAAAGTATTGCTTGATTCCTTGATTTGGACAGAGACACCATTATGCCCTGCCATGTGTCTGATTGCCCACAGCTGGGCTCAGAGTAAAAGCTTCATTAGATGATGCTGCCATTTGCCTGATTGCCCATAGGAGACCATCCACTGGTGAAACAGCATCTCTGATGATGCCTTGATTTGGAAATTTTCACAATTTCAGAAACGTAAGCTTTTAACATAATAAATTCCCATTATAAAAGTCAACCCATTTCTGATATATTGCTACCAAACCATTTTAGCAATCTAAAACAATTCCTTACTCCATACTTTTATTTTGAAGCTTGCTGCAAAGATTCATTTAGATGTGTGCAAAATGTAGATACACAGTGTAGAGCTGAATTTAAGTTTATGATTTGACATAGTGTTATTGTATTTTGTAATACTAATAAATTAATTAAGCCATTTATATTTATTGACTAGAAAGACACTTTGTTTTTATATCACTCATACTTTATATTATATCATATATAAATATTTTAGTATAGTTTATATATATTTGATGTTTTATGTGTTCTTCATTTTTAAAAGTTGTATTAGAATTAAAATCCATAAAGAAATGTGTAGATACTTTCGATGAATTTTCACAAATTGAGCAAACTTTTGTAATTATCACTCAGATCAATCAATACATTATCACAGGTACTCCATAATTCCTGTTTGTTATTCCTTCCAGTTCCTAAACTCCCACACTGCATTGCCCTATCCAATGACCACTATACTGAATATACAGTTAAAATGTATAACTGGGTTTTTTAAACATCCATGTATTCACACAGTTTCCAAAATACATATGGGATAGGAAACACAAGATGGCTATCACAAAGGACACTAGAGCTTGAAAAAACATCCATACACAGCTAATCTAGGATGTAGATTTAACCATAGATGTTTAATTTTATAGAATTTTAAAAATTAATTTGTTTTCTTAAGATGATCATAATATATATCTGTTCTTTTATGGTAAGGTGTAATCTTTGCCAATTATACAAATTAATTTTCAAAAGTTAAAAATAATCAATCTTGCATTATGTTAATAAATCAAAATTTCTTCCTTAAATAATTGAAAGTATTAGTGATTACATTTTGAAAAGTATTTCTCCCTCTACTATATAATTTTTATAATTACAAAATCAATTTACTAATGATCAATTACTAACTATATTTTATAATTTTTCTTCTATCAATTTTACTAACTTTTGTTTTATTGGAGTTTGTCAATTGAATATAATGCAAACCATACTGTATTAGTGTTCTCTAGGGAAACAAAAACAAGATGCAGGAAGGTAGGTAGATAGATAGAAAATGTAAATATTATTTACTTTATTATAGGAATGTCTCACTCATCTGTGGTGACAGGCAAGTCCAAATTCTGTAAGACAAACTTCAAAATAGCACTCCATTTTAAGTATGTGATGAATGGCCATGCAGAAGCTAGCTGACTGAAGTACAGATGAAAATTCTCTCACGCAAATGTTGAAATCTTCCCTTCTCCTTTAAAGTCTTCAACTGAATGGATGAGACTTCTTTCATTGTTTAAGGCAATCTCCTCAGTAGTTTGTAGATGTAAACAGCCATAAAGGTCATCAACTTACTGATGATATAAATCCAGGAAATATCCTCACACTAACAATCATGCCAGTGTTTGCTTAACCAAATCACTGTATACCATTACCTAACCAAGATGACACATGATCTTAACCATGACAGTCCATCCTTGTAAACTTGGCATCTATACATAGTTACTTAAGCCATAGTTACTCTCTAAATTGAAATAATAGTAGTCATATTTTTGCCTCAAAATATTCAAATACCCTGCATACAAATGGAGATGCATTGACTTTCTCCAGAAGAGGGTGCAAGTCCTTGGATAAGATTCACTCTTTTTTAAAATAATTTTTTTATCTTTTTAAAAAGATATTTAGATTACATAAATGTTACCAAAAATATAGGTGATTCCCATATGCCCTGCTCTTCACACCACCCACATTTACTCATTGTAACAACATTCTTCATATGTGTGGTACATTAATTGCAATTGATGAACACATTTTGGAGCATTGCCACTAAGCATGGATTATAGTTTATAATGTAGTTTATACTTTCTCCCACTCAATTCTGTAGGTTATAGCAAGATATATAATGGCCTGTATCTTTCACTGCAACGTCATTCACAATTCCCAAGTCCCAAAAATGTCCCCATATTATACCTGTTTTCCCACTCCTTGATCTCAGAACCTCCAGTGGCCACTGCCTCCATATTAATGATATAAGTCCTTCCATTGCTAGAATCACAATAAGTCTATAGTAGAATACCAATTAGTCCACTCTAGCCCAAAGTTCATTCCCCATCCTGAGGATTCTGGGATGGTGATGCCCACTCCATCTCTAATTGAGAGGGAACTTCAGTCCTATATGGCTGATGGATGTGGCTCTCTTGCTTGCAGTTGTAGATTCTCTCAGTTCCTTGGTATGGGGGTTGTCCATAATCACCTCCTTGGTAGTTGTGTTGGGTGAGTACAATGTACTGGAGAGTAAGAGTTGCAACTCTGTTGAGGCTCAAGACACAGCTGACACATAAATAGCTCAAGATTCAAGCCTCTTGGACATACATCTATCAACTCCAACACCAACTGTAGGTTAGAATAGAAGGGACCGAAGAGCCATATGCAGGGAAACTACAACTGAGTCCAATTCTGTCATGCTGTGGAGCAGAAAGCCTAAAGTAGGGCCCACTGGCAAGGCACCAAACTCATGAGTTATTTTCCTTGACCATAGTTCCTAGGTGTCTCCAGAGTCCTCAGAGCCCTACTACGTGGGGTAGTGTCTAATTTGGCAGTCAATGTGATCCTACTGAGTTGTGCATAAGCATAACCTCTGGAATGAACTCCCCACTCACTTTGAAGTCTCTTAGCCACATAAACTATTTTGCCTCTAACTTTTCCCCCTTTTGGTCAAGGTCTTTTTGCAGTTGCATTGCTAGTTGGTGCTTGATAGTAATCCCTCAATGCCAGGGAGGCTCATCCCTGAAAGTCATGTCCCACACTGGGGGGAAGTTATTGCATTTACATGCTGAGTTTGGCTTAAAGAGAGGCCACATTTGAGCAACAAAGAGGCTGACAGGAGTAATTCTTAGGCACCCTATAAGATAATGCTAAGTTTCAATTTCAAGAGTAAAGGTTCATAAGCACAGTCATCAATATCAAAGGCCAATGAATGGACCATCTTCCCTCACTAGCCATGTACTTGGGGGATTCTTCCTGTTCCATCAGAGAATGTGGCAGAGCACCACATGATGGGAATTCAATATTCTTCTGGTTACTGTGTGAATCTCCACCTACCGTGACAATGTTCCATGGATATTTGAACACATTTATATGTCTTATATGTATGCCCAAGTGAACCTCCTCCCATGTATCCCCCATCACTGAGCCACCCACAAATTGTCCTTCCCTGCCACAGTTGTAACCCTTCTGTGACTCACATCTTCAAAAATGAATCAAATAAAATAGCCAAATAAAATTAATAAGAAAATGAAATAATAATGATAGTGTTAAAATAGGAAATAAAATACAAAAAATTTAAAAATTAAAAATTAAAAAATTGTGGGATAATAAAAATTATGAATAAATATAATTTTTTTGACATTTTTGCCTTTCATCACTGTAAGATCTGTTGTCCTGTATGTATGTACAGTGACATTTTCTTCAATTTATTCCTCAATGTCTTTTTTCATTTTGTTTTCAAAGAAGTTTTAAGTCAAAGCAAAGTCACATAGAGAATATAGGGGGCTCACATATAAACAGCATCCTCCCCCTTTTCCCCATTCCCCTATTAATAACATTTTATATGTGGATGGTACATTTGTTAAAACTGATGTACAAATATTGAAACATAGCTACCAACTATGGTCAATGGTTTACATTATGTTTTACATTTTGGACCATACACTTTTATAAATTTTGATGAAACTTAACATGGTCTGTATCCATCATTACAAGAATGTAGAACATTTCCATCCCCCTCAAAATGCCACCTGTTCCTTCTATTCTATTCCTCCCTCACCCTCCCCTAAGGACCCATGGCAACCACCAGGCTTCACACTTGGCAGGACCAGATTCACAGTTACTTAAAAAAACACGAGAGCTTGACACACTCACGGGTCTGTCTTCTCCTTCTGGGCACCAGCCATGCACTGGAAAGACTCTCACTCCTTTATTTGAGAACATAGTTGGCCTACCCAGGATGAGAGTCCAACACCTTCTCACTCATTATGTGGGCCTCTCCTCACTGATATAACCCCTTATGTCAAGATGAACACTCACACACTCCCTAGAAGCCTACCCCAGCTGTGCCCTGTCTCTAATTCCCCCCACATCCAATGTCCAAAACCAGTGACTTTACATTGCCCTATTACCAAAAGAGCATTCCCAAAATTGGAGTTTCAACCACATACTCACCAATCTCCAGTGCTCACCACTCCCTTCCCCAAACCTTCCCTCAGTTCCACGGATAGTCCCACATCCCTCCACACACAACCCATCTTATATACCTCCATTTCCTAACCCAATAGTATCACTACAACCCTGTCATAGACCTCCACTGCATAACCACACACTTCCACCTTATCATAGATTTTGCCCTTATGGGCATTGGCTTGGTGCCTTCTCCCTTTTTATATTCTGTAAACCTATTTCTACACTCTAGCTCTGTGAGTCTTCTCTGCTAAATTCTTATCAGTAGGATATGTTTGCTAAATTCTTATCAGTAGGATATGTAGTATTTGACCTTAAGAGCCTAGCTTTCTTTAGACAACATAGGTCTTCATGATTTATCCATATTATCCCATGTGTTAATACTGAATTCCTACTTACAGCTGAGTAATATTCCACTGTATGTATTTACCACAATTTGTTTATTCATTCATCTGTTGAAGGGCATTTTCATTGTTTCCAACTTTTGGCAATTGTGAATAATGCCACTATGAGCAGTCGTGTACATATATCTGTCCTTGCTTTCAATTCTTCTGGCTATATACCCAGCAGTGGATTTGCTGGATCATATAGCTATTCTATGCTTAGTTTTCTCAGCAACTGCTATTCTGTCCTCTAGAATGGTTGCACCATTCTACATTCCCACCAGCAGTGGATGAGAGATCCCTTCCTCCACATCCTCGCCAACACATGTAGTCCTCTGTTGTTTTTTTAATAGATGCAAGTCTGATGGGTGTAAAATGATATTTCTTTGTAGTATTAATTTGCATTTCTTTAATAGCTTGTGAAGTTGAGCCTCTTTTCATGTGCTTTTTAGCCATTTTTATTTCATCTTTGGAGAAGTGTCTATTCAAATCACTTGTCTATTTTTTAAATGGCTTTTTTGCTTTCTTTAATTTTGACTTGTAGGATTTCTTTATATATGCAGGATATTAGAACCCTATCAGATGTATGGTTACCAAATAGCTTCTTCCATTTAGTAGGCTGTCTTTTCACTTTCTTGACAAACTCCTTCGAGGTGCAAAAGTTTTTAATTTCAAGGAGGACCCATTTACCTATTTTTTGTTTGGCTCATAATTCTTTGGGTTTAAAATTCATAAAACTATTTCCTATTACAAGGTCCTGTAGCTGTTTCCTTACATTGTTTTCCAAGGTCTTTATGGTCTTGGTTCTTATATATATATATCTTTGATCAATCAAGCTAATTTTTGTATAAGATGTGTGATGGTGTTCCTCTCTCATTCTTTTGGATATGGATATCCAGTTCTCCAAGCACCATTTGTTGAAGAGGCCACTGTCTCCCAGTTGAATGGGATTGGTGGCCTGGTCGAATAACAGTTGACTGTATGTGTGAAGATCTATATCACAACTCACATTGTGGTTCCATTGGTTAGTATGTCTATCCTTCTGTCAATACCACGCAGTTTTGAACACTGTGGCTTTGTAGTATGTTTTAATGTGAGGTAGTGTGAGTCTTCCGATTTCATTTTTCTTTTTCAATATGCCTTTTGCTATTCGAGTCATCTTACCCTTCCACATAAATTTTATAGTTAGTTTTTCCAATTCAGTAAAAAATTGTTGTGGTGGTTTTTATTGGGATTGCATTATGTCTGTAGATCTGTTTGGGTAGGAAAGACATCTTAATGATGTTTAGTCTTCCTCTCCATGAACAAGGAATATTCTTACATTTATTTAAGTCTTCTTTGATTTCTTTTAACATTGTTGTGAAGTTTTCTGCATATAAGCCTTTTACATCTTTCATTAGATTTATTCCAAGGCATTTGATTCTTTTAGTTGCTATTGTAAATGGAATTTTTTTTCTTGATTTCCTCATCAGATTGCTCATTGTTGGTGTACAGAAATGCTGCTGATTTTGCACTTTGGTCTTATAACCTGCAACTTTACTGAGCTCATTTATAAACATGAGAAGCTTTCTTGTAGATTTCTCAGGGCTTTCTATGTATAAGATCATATCATCTGCAAATAGTGGATTTTTTACTTCTTCCTTTGCAATTTGGATGCCATTCATATCCTTTTCTTCTCTAGGTGCTTGAGCACGTACTTCTAACACAATGTTAATTAGGAGTGGTGAAAGTAGATATACTTGTTTTTTTTCCCGATCCTAGAGGGAAAGCCTTATGATTTCACCATTAAAGGTGATATTAGCTGTGGGTTTTTCATATATACCCTTTATCATATTAAGGAGATCTACTTTTATTCCTATCTTTTGTAGTGTTCTTATCAGGAAAGGATGTTGGATTTTGTAAAATACTTTTTCTCCATCTATAGAGTTGATCATTTGATTATTTTTCTTTCAATCTGTTTATGTGCTGTATTACATTGATTAATTTTCTTATGTTGACCCATACTTGCATACGAGGGATGAAACTCACATGGTGATGGTGCATAATTCATTTGATATATTGTTGAATATGATTAGAAAGTATTTTGCTGACGATTTTAACATCTAGGTTCATTAGAGAAATTGGTCTCTAATTTTCCTTTCTTGTGTTGTCTTTGTTTGGCTTTGGTATTAGGGTGATACCAAATCATACAATGAGTTAGGCAATGTTCCCTCCACTTCTATTTTTTGAAGCATTTAAACAGGATTGGTTTTAATTCTTTCTGGAGTGTTGGGTACATTTAATCTCTGAAGCCTCCTGGTCCTGTGCTCTTCATTGGGATTTTTTGATGGCTAATTCTATCCCATTACTTATGATTAGGCTGCTGAGTTCATCAATTAATTCTTTTGCCAATGTAGGCTGCTTTTGTTTTTCTAGGAATTTGTCTATTTCCTCTAAATTATCCATCCTGTTGGCATATAATTTATCAAAGTATTATTTTATGATACTCTATTTCTGTGAGGTCAGTGCTGATATCTCCTTCCTCATTTCTTATTTTATGTATTTGCATGTTCTCTCTTTTTTTTCTTTGTTACTCTAGCAAGGGTTTTTCCATTTTATTTATCTTGAAGAACCAACTTTTAGCTTTGTTTAGTTTTTCTAGTGCTTTCTTATTTTCAATTTCTGATATTTCTGCTCTTATCTTTGTTACTTTCTTCTTTTTTTTAAGAGAATATATTCTTTTATTTATTTATTTATTACATATCCCCCCCTTTCTGCTTGCTCTTGCTGTGTGTCCTTTCTTCTGTGTCTTTCTATGTCTGCTACTTGTCTCCCCCCGTCTTTGCGGCGAAGCACAGAGTCAGCCCTCCGCTGCGGCGGCTCACTCCGTTCGAGGGTGGCTCCATTCCATTTTCATGGGCGGCTCTGCTCCATGTTTTTCGGGCAGCAGTCCTCCATGTTTTTTGCAGGCTGCCTGGCTTCCGCAGCAGTTCGCAGGTGGCAGCTTTGCTTTTTCACGCGTGACTTTGCCATGCCCGAGGGGGCCCTGCCCTGCCTGTGGCGGCTTTTTGCCTTGCTCACAGCGGCTCTGCCCCACCCACGGCAGCTTGCCTTTCTCAAGACCATTTGCCCACTTGGAGAGGTCCCCGGGAACCGAACCCAGGGCCTCCCATGTGGTACCCCAGCATGCTCTTTATCCACTGAGCTATCTAGCTGGGCCCTACTTTCTTCTTTATCTTCTTTATACTTCCTTTTGGATTAGTTTGTTCTTCTTTTTCTAATTCCTCCAGATGTATAATTTCATTTTTAATTTTAGCTCTTTCTTCTTTTATAATATAGGCATTTATGGATAAGAATTTTCCTCTCAGAAGAGTTTTTCTCTATCCCATAGGTTTTGATATGTTTTGTTGTCATTTGCATTCATTTCAAGGTAGTTACCGATTTTTTTTCTTTCCTCCTTGACACACTGTTTGTCCAAGATTGTGTTGTTCAACTTCCATATCTTTTTGCCTAATCTGGTGTTCTGTCTCTTACTGATTTCAAGCTTCATTCCACTGTGGTCAGAGAAATTACTGTGTATAATTTCAATCTTTCTGGATACGTTGAGTGTTGCTCTGTGGCCTAACATTTGTTCTATCATTGAAAATGATCCATGTGCACTCAAGAAGAATGTATATCCTGCTCAATTTGGGTGTAATGTTCTGTATATGTCTATTAGGCCCAGATCTTCTAATGTATTATTCACAGTCTTTGTTTCTTTCTTAATTTTCTGTCTGGATATTCTTTCTAATGGTGATAATGGAGTATTAAAGTCCCCTACTATAATTGTAGAGACATCTATTTCTCCACTTAGTTTTTCCAGTGTTTGCCTCATGTATTTTGAGGCACCTTGGTTAGGCACATACATGTTTATGTTTGTTCTTTCTTCTTGACATATTACCTATTTTATTAATATATAGTTTCTGGTTTTGTCTCTTACTTTAGTTTTACATTTAAATCTATTTTGTCTGATATTAATATAGCTACTCCCATTCTTTTTTTTTTTTTTTTACTGTTTGCATATTGAATTGTTTTCCAGCCATTCACTTTCATCTTACTTGCATTCCTAGGTCAAAAGTGGATTTCCTGTAGACAGCATACAGATGGGTCATATTTCCTTATCCATTTGGCCAACCTGTGTCACTTGACTGGTGAGTTTAATCTATTAACATTTAATGTTATTACTGTCAGGGAATTACTTATATTAGCCATGTTTTCTTTAAGTTTATGATTGCCATGTGTTCTAGTCAGGGTTCTCTCGGGAAACAGAATCAACACGAGATCGCTGTTAAAAATATAAGATTTTATAAGAGTCTCTCACGTGACTGTGGGGATACACAAGTCCAGGTTCTGCTGGCAGGCTGCAAGCCAGGGGCTCCGATGAAAGACTGATGAAGGGTCCTCAATGAGTTTGCTCCGATGAAAGACTGATGAAGGGTCGTCGATGAGTTCCTGGGAGAATTTCGCTGTCAAACGACGAGCTGGGAAATTCTCTCCGAATGTTGAAATCAGTTCCCTTTTATAAGCAGTCAACTGAATGGATAACAGCGTCATCCATTCTTCATCCAATCTTGCTAATTGATGCAGATGCAATTAGCCCCAGGCTTGCTGGACCCAACAGCTGGGCACAATTACCTGGCCGAGTTGACACATAAGCCTAGCCATCACAGTCCACCCCTTGTCAACTCGGCAACCATACACATTACCCTAAACCATACTTAGTCTCTAAGTAAAGACAATAACATACAAGCATAAATGTATATTTCCACCTAACAATGTTTAACTCCCCTGCGTACAACCGGAAATGCATTAATTTCCCATCGAACATGGTGCAAGACCTCGGGCAATATTCACTCTTAAACTTG
>PVKH010014597.1:0-16432 GCA_004027955.1 Chaetophractus vellerosus
TCTATAGATGCAGAAAAAGCATTCGACAAAATACAGCACCCTTTCCTGATAAAAACTCTGCAAAACATAGGAATAGAAGGAAACTTTCTGAACACGATAAAAGCTATCTATGAAAAACCCAAAGCTAACATCATCTTCAATGGGGAAATCCTAAGAGCCTTTCCTCTGAGATCAGGAACAAGACAAGGATGCCCACTATCACCACTCTTATTTAACATTGTCCTAGAATACTTGCTCAAGCACTGAGGCAAGAAAAAGATATAAAAGGCATCCAAATTTGAAAGGAAGAAATAAAAATTTCATTATTTGCAGATGACATGATCCTATACTTAGAAAGCCCTGAGAAATCTACAACAAAGCTCCTAGAACTTATAAAGGAGTTCAGTGATGTTGCACGCTATAAGATCAATGCTGAAAAATCAGTAGCATTTCTGTACGCTAACAACAAACAATCTGAGGAAGAAATCAAGAAAAAATACCATTTACAATAGTAACAATATGTTACTCAAACTCATATTACACTCTTTAGCTTTCCTTGCACTAATATATATACCCTTAGACTCTCCATTTCAACCACTGTCATACACATATATTAGGACTGTTAGTTACAAACACTGTGATGTGCTTTCACATTTCTATCCATTTCCAAATATTTATGAACATTTTAACCAATTCTTCACAGAATTACCCTCAGCTTTCCATTCTCTAACCTCATTCTATTTTCTGGTGAAATATATTCTAGTTATTAATGACCTGAGTTTCCACAAGGTATTTAGTTAATAATACCACAGTTATACAGTATTTGCCATTTTGTCTTGCTAGTTTAATTCAATATAATACCCTCCAGCTTCATCCATGTTGTCATATGCTTCACGACTTCATTACTTCATACAGCTGCATAATATTCAATTGTATGTATACTCTACTCTTTATCCCTTCATTGGTTGATGGATATATGGGTTGTCTCCATCTTTGGCAATTGTAAATAATGCTGCTATTAATATTGGTGCACAGATATTTGTTCAAGACACTGCTCTCAGTTTTCCTGGGAATATACTTAGTAGTGGCATAGTTTATCCTACTATATTAGGAATTGTAAGACAACCATCCATGTACCATTGTACATTCCCACCACCAGTTAATAAGCATTCTTTCAACTTGACATGCTCTCTAACAGTTACAGGTTTCTATCTTGTAAATAGTGGTCATTCTAACAGCTGTCAAATGACATCTTATTGTGGCTTTGTCTTGTATATCCATAATTGATAGAGATGAATATTTTTTGTTTTTTTTTCACCATTTGTATTTCTTCTTTGGACAAATGTCCATTCAAGCCTTGTATCCATTTTGAAACTGATTTTTTGGCTCTTTCTTGTTGAATTGTAGTATCTCTTTATATATCATGGATATCAATCCTTATTGGATATATGATTTCAGAATATTTCCTCTCATTGAGTCAGTTGCATTTTCACCCTTTTGACAAAGTCCTTTGAGGTTCAAAGGTGTTTAATTTTGAGAAGGTCCCATTTATCTATTTTTACATTTGTTATTCATGCTTTGAGTGTAATGTCCACAAAAGCAGTACCTATGACAAGATCTTGAATATGTTTCCCTACATTTTCCTCTAGTAGTTTTATTGTCCTGGCTTTTATATTGAGGTCTTTGATCCATTTTTAGTTGATTCATGTTTAGGAGTGTGATAAGAGTCCTCTTTCATTCTTTGGTTAAGAATATCCTGTTCTCCTAGCAACATTTGTTGAAGAGACAGTTGTATCCCCATGGTAGGTTTGTCAAAAACCAGTTGGCCCCAGAGGTGAGGGAATATTTCTGGACTCTCAATTCTATTCCAATTATCAATGTGTCAGCCTTTATGTCAATACATTTCTATTGTGACTACTGTAGCTTTGTTATATATTTCAAGATCATGAAGTGAGATTTCTCCATATTGCTCTTCACTTTATGATGTTTTTGGTTATTTGGGTATGCTTTCCCTTCCAAATAAATTTGGTAATTGTTTATTCTATTTCTGTAATGCAGGCTTTTAGAATTTTGATTGGGTTTCCATTGAAGCTATGAATCAGTTGGGGTATGATTGTCATCTTCAAAATATTTAGTCTTCCAATCCATGCTCATGTAATGTCTTTGTCTTTGTTTAGAACTTCTTTGATTTCTCTTAGAAGTCTTTGATAATTTTCTGAATTTATACCCAATACATCTATAATTAATTTGATTCCTGGGGATTTGAGTAATTTTGTTGCAATAGCAAATGGAATATTTTCCTAAAATGCTCCTCAGATTATTCAATGCTATTATACAGAAACATTTCTGGTTTTAGCATGTTGATCTCGAATCCTGCCACTGTGCTGGACTCATTTATTATCTCAAGTAGCTTCTTTGTAGATATTTCAGAATTTTTTAAGTATAAGCTCATGTTCTCTATGAATGTTGAGAGTTTTACTTGCTATCCCTCCCCATTTTCATGCCTTTTTCCAGTCCAAAGACTCTAGTTAGAACTTCTCATCAATGTTGAATAACAGTGGTGATTTTGAACATCATTGTTTGTTCCCTGTCTTTCAGGGAAAGTTTTCAACCTTTCCAAAATTAGTATGGTGTTTTCTGTGGATTTTTCACATATGCCCTTTATAATATTCAGGAACTTTCCTTCTTTTCTTACATTTTAGAGTTTTTTTTTAAATCAAGAAAGGATGCTGGGTTTTATAGAATGCCTTTTCTGCATCAATCAATATGATCGAGTGGTTTGTTCTCTTCAATTTGTTGATGTGGTATATTATGTTAATTGATTTTCTTGTGTTGAACCACCCTTGCATACCAGAAGTAATTCCTACTTGGTCGTGGAGTATAACTCTTTTAATAAGCTTGGCTTTATTTCCTTTTGGTATTACTGTGATATTGGCTTCATAAAATATTTTGGATAATTTTTCCTTCTCTTTAATTTTTGGAACTTTCAAAACAGGATTTTTGTTAATTCTTCTGAAAATGTTTGTTAGAATTCACTCGCAAAGCCGTCTTGTCCTGTACTTTTCTTAGTTGGGAGTTTTTTAAAAACTGATTCAGTCTCTTGAAATGTTGATTTATTGACTTCTTGTATTTCATATAGAGTTAATGTAGTTTGTTTTTGTATTTCTAGGAATTTCTCCATTTCATCTACACTATCTAATTTGTTGGCATACAGTTTCTCATAATGTCCTTTTATGATTCTGTTTATTTCTGTGGGTTCAGTCTTAACATCTCTTTTCATTTCTGATTTTATTTATATCTCTCTTTTTTTGTTATTTTAGCAAAGGTCAATTTTATTGATCTTAAAGAACCAGCTTAAAAATTCTCTATTATTTTTGTTCTCAATTTCATTTGCTTCTTCTTTATTCTTTATTATTTCTTTCTTTCTGCTTGCTTTTGTATTGATTTGCTATTTTTTTAATAGTTCCTCTAGGTATTCAGTTACATCTTTGATTTTAGCTCTTGCTTCTCTTTTAACAAAAGGATTTAGTACTATAAATTTCCCTCTCAGCACTGCACTTGTTGCATCTCAAAAGTTTTGATAAGCAGTGTTCTTATTTTCATCCATGTTGATATATTTCCTAATTTCTCTTACATTTTTTCTTTGACCTTCTAGTAGTTTTAGGATTGTGCTTTTTATCCTCCATACATTCAGGAATTTTCACCTTTCTTGTCTATAATTTATTTCTATCTTCATTATTTTATGATCAGAGAGGAAGCTTTGTATAAGTTCAATCTTTTTATATTTACTGAAACTTGCTTTATGACCTAACATATGTTCTATCCTGGGGAAAGATCCCTGAGCACTTGAGAAGAACATATAACCCACTGATTTGGGATACAATGTTCTGTATATGTCTGTTAGATCTAGCTCATTTATGATATTGTTCACGTTCCCTCTTTCCTTGTTGATCTTCTCCCTATTTGTTCCATCTAATGATGTGAGTAATATATTGATGTCTCCAAATAATATTGTAGAGATACCTATTTCTCCCTACTGTTTTGCCAAAATTTGCCTCATGTATTTTCAAGCACCATCGTTAGATGTAGACATATTTATGACTATTGCTTCTTCCTGGTGGATTGTCCCTTTTAGTAATATTTAGGGACCTCCATCTCATAACATTTTGCATTAAAAACTGTCATGTCTGATATTAGTATAGATGCCCCTGCAAGTTTTGGTTACAATTCTATTGAATATCTGTTTCCAAACTTTCACTTTCAGATGATTTGTATCCTTGGACCTAAGGCAAATCTCTTATGGAGAGCATACGGAAGGCTCATGTATTTTTATCATTTTGGCAGTCTATTTCTTTTGCTTGGGTAGTTTAATCCTTTCCCATTCAATGATATTGCTATAAATATATTGTGTACTTCCACCATTTTATTCTTTTGCTTTCATATATCATGTCTTATTTTCATCTGTACTTTTTCTCTTTTGGTTATCCTTTCAAATAGTTTTCTCTTACTCTCCTGTATATCTTTCAAGCTGTAATGCTCCCTTTAATGTTTCCTGCAAAGCCAGATGCTTTTTAAAAATTCTCTTAGTTTTCATTTATTTGTCAATATTTTAAACTAACTTCATGTTTGAATGACAATTTTTCTGGATAGAGAATTATTGGGTGAGTATTTTTTCTCTTTCTGCATCTTAATTGTATCATAGCACTGTTATATTGATGATATCAGAATTTTTTTCTTCATCTTTTGCATTTGACATTACTAGCATGTGTCTTGGAGTAGGTCTATTCAGATTTATTATGATTGGCATATTCTGTGCTTCTTGGACATGTAAATTCATTTTTTTTTCATGAGAGTTGAGAAATTTTCAGACATTTTTTACTCAAATGTTCTTTCTGCCCCTTTTCCCTTCTCTTCTCCTTCTGGAACTCCCAGAACACATATTGTGTTGCACTTCATATTAGTATTCGACTCCCTGCTCAATATTTTCCATTCTTTTGTCCCTCTGTTCTCATCTTTCTTCATTTTCAGCTTTTCTGCCTTCTCCACCACTTATCCTATCTTCTATGATTTTGTTTCTGAGCTCTAAATACCTTCTTGATGTCCTTTATATTTGTAGCCATATTTTATTTCAAATCATTGATTTGATTTAGATTTGTGTGAATCTCATTGATTAATTGTCCCAAATCCTGTATCTCATATTGGGCCCAGATATATTTCTTTGCATGGGCATATCTTCCATTTTATTCATTTGACTTGTAATGTTTTGCTAATTTTTAGGCATTTGATGACGATGTTGAGTTTACTCTCATGTTTAATTTTTCTCTCTCATGTATGGATTTATTAGTGCCATTCTTTGATTCTTGGTTCACTCTATTCTAGCTCTTTAGGATTATCCCTGTCTACTTGCTCAAATCTGGACCATAGACCCAGTAATGGGTTGCAGACATGCTTCTAATGGCCTTTAGGTGTGAGTTTATAAAGGCCCAAAAAAAGCCTCTCTTATTTACTTTTAATTGCTTTATATGCACTTCCACTGACCAACAGCAGATGGAGCTCCTCAGCAGCCTTCTCAGTTCAAATCCTGATCATACTGTGTTTGCTGTAACACTTATTATATGAATGTGACAGTGGTTCCTACCTCAAGGCTATTCAGATCCTCACAAGTCAAATTTTCTCAGAGGCTGCTCTCAACTTTTGTTGGCACCCCCATTCCTTTTACCAGGTAAGAAATAATTCCACTCCCCTCTGCATCCTCATCAACCAATCCTGGTCAGTAGGGAGGATGTTTGTCAGATTTCTTCCCCTGTCACCTACAAGACAATGGTGTGGACCTATTCAGCCCAAAGGGCTCATGGGACTCAGGAGGCCAAATTTTTTGGCCAAAAGCTGAATCAGCCTTAGGCTGCATCCCTCTATCTCCTTATATCTGAGGTTGTGGTCCCTGTGGCCCCCTCTGTACATAACTGCTGGCCAAAAGCCAGATAATTCAAAGTTTTTTCCTCTGATGTTGCAGGGATGGTCACCAGCAGGTTTAGCTGCAGATTTTACTGATAGAATTTTGCCATTGGCATTGTTTTCCTTTGCCCTTTTTCATTCTGGGTAGTGTCCAGACTTCCTCTGGTGCCTTACATCCTAAAATATATTTTCAGGTCATTGCTGCCCATCCTTTAGTTATTTTTCTGGGATAAAATTAAGTTCTGTGTCTCTCTAATCATCCATCTTCCCTAATCCCTAACTGTCACTCTTTTTAAAAAAGGGGGGGGGGCAATAGAGGAAATCAGATGTGAAACTAGGAAATATATTGAGGCATATGAGAACCAAAAGACAATGCACAAAACTTTTGGAATATAGAAAAGGCATGCTGAAAAAGAAATGTATAACTCTAAAAGCTTACATTAAGGGAAAATGAGAAAGTACTTCAAGTCAGAAAACATAAACCTACCTCAACTCTGGAAGGGCTGGCAAAAGAAGAGCAAAACAAAATAAAAGAGGACAAAAAAGAAGGAAATAAGAAACACTAAAAAGGAGATATATGAAGTAGAAAACAAGAAATATAAGAGATATTCGACAATATCAAAAGTTAGTTCAATAGAAAGTTCAAAATATTGATAAAAATTTAGGAAGACAAAGAAAAAAGAGAGATGATACAAATAACAAAAGTCAGATATTTAAATGAGGTTATTACTACTGGCTACATGCATAACATCATACAGAGGTTCCATATATCACCTCTCCACCAATACAAGAGGATATAAAAGATTACAAGAGGATACTTTGAACAATTTATGTCAATAAATAAAATAACCTGGATGTAATCAAGAAGGAATAGAGGATTTCAACATATCAATGACTAGTTCAGAGACTGAAACAGTAATCAAAAGCCTACCAACAACAACAACAGCAACAACAACAACAACCCAGTAACAGATTGCTTCACATGGGAAATTCTAATAACTCAAGAAGGCAAATCCAATTCTTTTTCAATCTTTTCCAAAATCTCAAAAAGTAGGAACTCCCCCTAATTCATAATATGGTACCATCTTCACCCCAATACAAAAGCCATAGAAATATTCCCCAAGAAAACTGTTTGCCAATTCAACTTATGAATATATATGTAAAATTCAAAAACAGAAAACTATCAATCAGAAACCAACAGTATATTAAAAGAATTATTCACTTTGATCAGTTGGGAATTGAATTATCTTTGGTATGCAAGGGTGGTTCAACTAAAAATTTCAATTAATGCAAAAAGCAATAATCACACCAAGAGTGAAGAAATGTTCCTATTTCTCCACATTCTCTCCAGCACATATTGTTTTCTGTTTTTATTTAGAACATGTCCATTCTATGTGGTGTGAAATAATATATCATTATCGTTTTGATTTCATTTCCGTAATGGCTAGTCCTATGCAACATTTTTTTTCTGTGCTTTTTGGCCATTTGTATAACTTCTTTAGAGAAATATCTATTTAAATCTTTTGCCCATTTCATTGATGGTAACACATTATAGTGAAGAGCAGCTGGTTTATAAATGGGATTGATGCTGTAAATGGTAGTCTAAGGATTTAAATGTCAATTGAAAGAAAGCTAGACAATAATCTAGGGACTCAATAACACAGTGAACCCAGAGGTGGATGAGAGTCGTGGTTGATGATACAGATGCAAGTTTGTCTTCTGTGAGCTACAGCAGATGTGTATCAGTATTTCAGGGTGGTGGGTATGTGGAGAAGTATGAGGAAAATACAATTGGTATTACCTATGGCCTGTGCCTAACAACAAAGCTGTTACCTCTTGCAGTACTTCTTGCATCAGTGCCAAAGATGTACTGCATTGATAATGAGGAGAAATGAAAAAAATGTGCCAAATGTATGCTATGGGCCATGGTTGGTGGTAACAGTCTGATGATATTATCTCATAATCTGTAACAAATATTCCACCAAGGTGTGGTGTTGTGGTGAAGATGTATTGTATGGGAAATCTACACAAGTGCATGCTTGTTTTGTAAGTTAAAAACCTCTGTAATAAAAATATGTATAAAAACTAATGTGTGTTTGGGGGAAATAGACCAAATGTAAAATGTGAACTTTAGTTAGTTGTAATATTTTGATGATATTTTTGCATAATTTGTAACAAAATTTCACAGCAATGCAAGGTGTTGGTGGAGAGGTGATATATTGAACCTCTGTTTGATGTTATGAATGTTTATTTTTAAGTTCACAACTTTTACTACACACTTATTATTTATGTATGTCCATGTATGCATGATATACTTCAATAAAAATATTATATCATCACAAGACAACATGCTAACATTTGTAAATTTTTTTCATTTCTTTTCAGCTTTCTTCTATGTGATACATTTTGTAGATGCAATTTAAAAATAAAGCCATAGTGTATAATTGAAATAGAGGATTTCATTTCAGATTAAAAAAAATAAAAATGTTTAAGTGAAAAAAACAGTTTGACAATGAAGGAAAAATTTCTCATGGACACCTCCACTTTTTTCAGGAAAGTTAGTTTACAAAATCCAGAATCCTTTCTACATAAAAGCCACAGAGAACAAAAATTGGAATCAACCCAAGTGCCTTTCAACAGATGAATGGATAAATAAATTGTGGTATATGCATACAATTGAATATTACTCAGCTGCAAGAAGAAATATAGTATTAACACATAGGGAACATGGATGAATCTTGAGGACCTTATGTTGAGTGAAGCAAGCCAGGCACTGAAGGACAAATATTACATGACCTCACTGATATGAATTAAGCAAGTTGAGCAGACTCAAAGAGCTAGAGTTTGGAAGATAGGTTTACAGGAAATAAAAAGGGAGAAGATTGTGAGCCAATGCATATATAGGCAAAATTTATGACAAGGTTGAACTGTGTAGTTGTACAGTGGAGGGGCATGACAGTCATATAATGATGCTGTTGGGGTGAGTGGTGCTGGTTTGCAAGAGGGGTTGGGTGGAGAGTGTGGGTTGTACTATCATTGGAACTGGGAGGATTGTTGGGAGGGAAACAGGTGAACACTGGGGATTGGCAGGTATATGGTTGAAATTACAGTGTTGGATATGCTCAGTTGGGAATATGACAAGGGAGGGTTGCTGGTTTGGGGTGAAGGATGTGGGGGAAATTCAGGAAAATGCACACTTGGGGCAGACTTCTAGGGAGTGTGTAAATGTTCATCTTGCCATTGTGTGTTATATCAGTGGGTGTAGACTCACATAATGAGCAGCAATGTGATGGACTCCCATCCTGAGGAGACCCACTATGTTCTCAAATAAATGTGCAAGAGTCTATTGAGACCATGGTGGTGCCCAATAGGTGAGGACAAACTATAGTCAGGGCAGAAATCTCAGGAGTCTGGGGCCTTGCCAGTGGGAAATATTTTGGAATTTATGCTCCCCAGAGTGACAGAGATGGACTCAGTTGTGTTTCCCTATTCATGTCTCATCTGTTCTTCTATTTGAACCTGTAATTAATACTGGAATTGGCAGGTGCCCATCCAAGAGACTTAAATTTTTGGGCAGTCCTTGTGCCAGCTGATCTTAGAATCTCAACAGAGATGCAACACCCACACTTCAGTTCATTGGTCTTCCCCAGTATAACTAACAAGGAGGGGATGATGGTCCACTACCATACCAAGGAACAGAGAGTGTCTTCAACTGCCAGCAAAAGAACCACATCCATTGACACTAGTGGATTGCAACTCCCTCTCAATTAGAGGTGAGTGGACATCACCATCCCAGAATCCTCAGGGTTGGGGAATGAACTATGGTCTAAAGTAGGCTTACGGTATTCTATTATAAACTTATTGCAATTCTACCAATGAAAGAAATGTTATCATTGATGTGGAAGCAGTGGTCACTGGAGGTTCTGAGGTCAGGGAGAGGAAACAACAGGTGTAATGCAGGGACATTTCAGGACTTGAGTATTGTCCTAAATGACATTGTATTTACAGATTATATATCTTGTCATAGCCAACAGAATTGGGTGGGAGAGACTGTAAACTGAAAGGTAAACTTGAATCCATACTTAGTGGCAATGCTACAAAATGTGTTCATCAATTGCAATGAATGTACCACATTAATGAAGGATGTTGTTATTGTGGGAAAAATGTGAGAGGTGTGGGAGAGGAACATATGGGAATCCCTTAAAGTTTTTCAGTAACATTTATGTAACCCAAGTATCTTTAAAATAAATAGGTGTAATATGGTGGCATTATTGGGACATTGGAATTGTCCTAAATGATGTTGCAGTAGGGATACAGGGTATTATATATCTTGTCATAATTTACAAAAATGTGAGGGAAAGTGTTTAAATTATAAAGTAAACTATAATCCATACTTAGTGGCAATGGTCCAAAATGTTTTCATCAAGTGTAAAAAAATGTACCATGCTAATGAAGGATGTTGTTAATGTGGGAAATTGTGGGAGGCATAGGGAGTCAGACACATGAGAATCCCCCCCTTGTTACATAACATTTATGTAATCTAAGTACCTTTTTAAAAAATGACCTGAGAGGCGAGGGGAAAAATATACCTTGGCAAAAATAATGTTTTATTATGTCTAAATACTAGAAAATAATTCTATACAATGAATTTTTAAAGTCAGAAAATAAAATCATTTTTAATTACCAAAAAAGGCATATATGAAAAGCTCAGAGCTAACTTCATACTTAATGGTGACACCTAAAAGCATTCCCTCTAAGATCAGGACCAAGAAAACAATGCCAAGTATCACCATTCTTATTCAACATTTTATTGGAACTTCTTGCCAGAGCATTAAGCATGAAAAAATAAATAAAGATATCTAAAACAGAATGGAAGAAGAAATCTTTCCCTACTCACAGATGAGATGATACAATTTACAGAAAATCCTGAAAAATCCACAACAGTGTTTCAAGAGCTAAAAAATGAGTTCAGAAATGTGGCACATTACAAAAACTACACCCAAAAATCAATAGTATTTTTTATACACAAACAAAGAACAGTCAGAAGTAGAACACAAGAAGAAGTTCCATTTACAATAGCAGCACAATAATAAATATCAAGGAATAATTTAACCAAGTATTTAAACTTTGTACCCAGTAAGTTACAAAACATTGACAAAAGAAATCAATGAAACCCCACAAATAATGGAAAGCCATTCCGTTCACATGTATTATTAAGCTAAATAATATTGAAGTATAAATCTTACCCAAAGAGATTTGTAGATTAATCACAATACCAATCAACATTCCAACAACTTTCTCTGCAGAAGTGTAAAAGCCAGTCATATTTATGTGGAAGATTAAAGGTTGCTGAAGAGCTAAAGTCATCTTTATAAAGAAGAATGAAGTTGTAGGACTAACACTTTACAAACTTAAAGCTTACTACAAAGCCATAGTAATCAAAACAGTGTGTTACTGGTACAAGGACAGACTTAAAGACAAATGGAAAGAAATGGAATATTCAGAAAGCAACCCTCACATTCATGGCCAACTGATTTGTTTTAGTTTTTTTTTTTTAACAAATCAATTTTATTGATACATATTACTAAAACATACAATTCATCCAAAATGTACAATAAATGATATTAGGTATACTCACATAGTTGTGCACTTATCTCTTCAATCATTATTAGAGCATTTTCATGATTTCAATAATAATAAACCAAAAAAGCCAGAAAAATGAAAAAAATTCCTCACCTCTCAATCTCTCTATGCTTCTCTCACTGTACATAGCTGCTCTTTCTAGCTATTCTATTCAAAGTGTATAATCAGTGACTTTTAGTATAATCACAATGTTGTACTTTTGTCATCTCAAAAATTTTAGAACAATTTCATTACTCCAAATAGAAAGACTCCACACACATTAGCATTCTTTCCTCTGACCTACATAACCACTAATCTCATTTCACATTTATAAATCAATTTATATTTAACATTCATATAAATGGAATCATACAATATGTAGTATTCTGTGTCATAGCCAACTTATTTTGACAAAGGGACAATGAACATTCAATTGAGAAAGAATGGTCACTTCACCAGATGATCCTGGGAAAACTAGATCTCCATTTGCCTAACCAAGAATGATGACCCCCTACCTCAATCCTTATACAAATTCCATTCAAAACAGAGGAAAGCCCTAAATATAAGAGTAAGAACTACCAAATTACTCAAAGAAATCATAGGTAAGCTTCCTCAGGACCTTGCATTACACAATGATTTAATAGTCCTTAAAACCATAGCACAAGGATCAAAAGAAATATGGATAAATGAAACCATCCAAATTAAAGTTTTTATTCACTATTACTTAAAAAAGGGAAAATACTAAAGGTCCATCAACTGATGAGTAGATAAACACAATGTAGTATACACTTACGCATGTATTTGGGATACTATAGCAAGAAGTATCCTATGGGGAAGCACATGACAACATGGAGGAACCTTGAGGACTTAATATCCAGTGAAATAAGTCAGACACAAATGTATGAATATTATAGGGTCTCAGTGATATGAACTAAATATTATGAGTAAACTTATGGAGGTAGTTTATGGAGTGTAGGTTGGTGGGAGAAAAATGTGGGTTGAGAAGAGGAAGCTGATGCTGGATGTATATAGAATGTTTAATAAGATCAATTATGGTAATAGATGGAGTTGATAGTAGCACATTATAGTGAGTGTAATAATTACTTTTGTTTTTTTGGATGTGACTGTGGCTGAAACAGGTATTCTAGAAAGGTTAATGTTACTTGGAGGACAACTGCAGTATAATATATGCAATGTGTATGTATATATATATATATATATATAAAGGAATATCGGAATATATAACAGTGATTTGGGTAATAGATGAGGATAGTAGTTTATAATATAAATGCAAGAATTTTCCTCAACTACATGGTGTTAAGCATATGGCGATACATGAGAAAATGCAACTAATAAAACTTGTAGACTATAGTTAACAATATTGTAATATTTTGTAACAAAAGCAAATAAAGTACTATATTAATGTTAAAGGTTAAAAGAGAATATAAGGTTTAGTTTTATGAGATATGAATATTATTAAGCATTTTTCTCTTCATTTTCCTAATTCACAAGGAGAACTTGATTATGTTATTTAACAATTCTGTGCTGAACTCTATATCCTTCTGAACACTGGTGGAACAACTGTGTTTAGATTTAGATGCAATAAAACTTCCTGGACAGACATTTTGGAGTAATGCATCCATAACTTGTTAAGTTGCCTTTTGTCTGTTATTTCATTTGAAATAAAGTTTGAGTAAAAAAATTGAAAACTTTTTTGCCTCAAAGGATTTTATCATGAAAGTAAAACAACCTAAAAAATGGGAGAAATTATTTGGAAATCATATACCCAATAAATGTTTAATATCCATACTATATAAAGATATCCTTAAACAAGACAACAAAAAGCAAACAACCCTATCCACAAATGAGCAAAAGAATCGAATAGACATCTATACAAAAAACTATACAAATGACCAAAAAGTTCATGGAGAGATGATCAACATCAGTAGCCATTAGGTCGTGCAAATCAAAATCAAAATTAAATAACATTACACACATATTAGAATGTTGGTTATTAAGAAAAAAATGATAAATTACAAGTTTGGTGAGGATGCAGAGAATTAGGAAATATAATTCAATGTTCCTAGCAAAGAAAAATGGTGCAGGGTCTGTGGAAAAACATTTGACCCAGCAATTCTACTACCAGGTATATATCCACAAGAATTGAAGGCAGGGACTAGAAAAAACATTTGCACTTTCATATTCATAACAGTACTATTCACAAATGTCAAAAGATGGAAGCAACCCTAGTGTCCATCAACCAATGAATGAATGAGAAAATGGGGCATAGTCATAGCATGGAATATATTTCAGCCATAAAAAGAAGAAAATCTGATATATGTGACAACATGGATGAGTCTTGATGACAGCATAAATAGTGAAATAAGCCATACACAAAGAATATAAATAATCTGTGATCTCACTGATTACAAACAAATATAAGCAAAATATGGAATCAGAATCTAGAATATAGGTTATCAGGGAGGGCAGGGGGAAGAAAAGGGCAATTAAAGATTAAAAGGTACATGGTCCCTATTTGGAATAATGGAAATATCTGTTAATGGATGGTGGTGATTGTAGCACAACATTGTTAAGTAATTAATAGCCCTGATAAAATATATATGAATATGGTTAAAAGGAAGAATATTAGACTGTATATATGGTAATAGACAAAAATTATAAATGCAAACCCATGGAACTACACAGTGAACCCTGAGTTAAAACATTGACTCTAGTTAATAGTAAAATTTTTAAAATGTGCTTTCAACAATTGAATCAAATATTCCACAACAATTCAAAGAGTTAATAATAAATTGGCATATAGGAACCATGCATTTCCTGCATGATTGTTCTGTAAACCTATAAGTTCTCAAACTAAAATTATAATTTTGTATGAAGTACAACAAAAAGTGGGAGGTTGGAGTTGTGTAGAAATAGAGAATGCATATTCATTTGAAGTTTGGTTGATATAAAATCCAATGTAATTATTACAGAATATGGTGTTAAATTAGGCCCATTGTAAACACAGTTGAATAAAATGAAAAATATGTTCAAAAACAAATGAGAAGGGAAGATGCTATTGGAATATCTCAGGCAGGACACAACTTTCTTAAAAAATGGGGAGAAGGCATAGATATAGTCAAAGGGAGCCACTTTGAGGAGACCTGGAGGCCAAGAAAGTTCCACACACATCATCCAGGAGAGAGAGGGGATGCAGAAATGCAGAGGCCAAAGGGGAGACTGTGAGTTTATACCCCTGGGCCTGGGAACTCCATCTATTCCCCAACCTTGAGGTGGACAGCCTCAGAGAAACCTGGGGTTGAGCAGTAAACTGAGAGGGAAAGTAACAATTCCTCCCTTGGAAGAGTGAGTGTGAAGCAGAGGACTCACTGTGGTTTTGCTTTGATAAATGTAACTACCATAACTTGCTAGCTCAGAAGAGGTGGTGGAAAATGAAGGATTCATATCCAAGAGTGTGTTTGTCAAGGAACACCAATTGCTGAACCAGCTGGCAAAGGGAAAGAAGACAGAATGGTCTCCCCCAATTCTTTCTCAGGCATGATTTCCCTGACTGGGCCCCATTAACAACTCCCTGCCATAGTTTTGACCACTAAAACAGGGCAATATTAAACTTTTAGAAACTAAAATAAAATAAAAATCAAAGAAGAGCTGTGAAATAAAACCACTAGGCAAGAGAGAGAAATTGATCAACAGAGCAAAATCATCAAAATAAGCAGATGCCTAGGTAACAAAAAAAGATAACCACACATTGTAAGAAACAGAAAGGTATATGACAGTTAAAGGAACAAGTCAAGAATCTAGATGAGGTTCAGAATTTAAGGCAACTAATAAATAATGTTCAAACAAACCTCCAGAAATAATTTAAGGAGGAGAAATAAAACATGATGAAAGAGATAAAGGATATTAAATGACATTGCATGAGCATAAAGATCAACTTGAAAGCCTGCTAAAAAAGTAAGAGAACTTACATGAGTGAAAGACATGATGGATCAGTTAAAAATAAAAATATGTGATTACACCAAAATCCATTGATTGTACACTTTGGAAGGATTTATGCTTTATTAATATGTATCAATAGAATTGATTTGTTAAGAAAAAATTGTAGAAAAACAATTAAATTCTTCTTACTAAAAATGCACATGAATAAAATATCATTAGGACTAAAAATATATTAGAGTCATATAACAGCAAATTTGAAATGTTAGAATAATGAACAAGTAAATTTGAAGACAGGCATTTGAAATTGCAAAGATAAGGTAAGAAACTCAGAAAAAAATGCAAAAAAAAAAAGTGACCTGTGTCTCGGTGAACTGAATGACAACATGAAATCCACAAATATACAGATTATAGGTGTCACAGAAGAAAAAAATGGTAAAAGGGTAGAAAGCATATTTGAGAAAATGCTGACAGAATATTTACCAACCCTTATGAAAGACATGAATATCAATATTCAAGGACCACATACCCCAAACTGATTAAATCCTCAAAGACCTATTATGAGAGGGGCTGGCCATATAGCCCAGTGGATAGGGCACTGGTATACCACATGGGAGGTCCCAGTTTTGGTTCCCAGGGACCTTTCCTAGTGGGAAGACCACCTTGAAAAGGGCAAGCCACCATGGGTGGGCAAAGCCACCGAGGGCAGGGCAAAAACTGCCACGGACAGGGCAAAGCCACCATGGGCAGGGCAGGTTGCCCACAAATGGAGCACAGCCATTCACCTGCGAACTGAAGTGGAGCCAGCCATGAATGGAAGCAGAAGCCACCCACAAGCGGGCAAAGCCAACTGCGTGGTGACCGGTCTCGGCGTGTCACCGCAACAGGGGAAGACAAAGTGAACAGAGAGGAACACAAG
>PVKH010014598.1:0-16428 GCA_004027955.1 Chaetophractus vellerosus
AGTAAGTAGTACACATGGTACCTAGGTCTTACCCTTTAAGTGTTTGATGCAGGGAAGTTAAATACTTAAAGGAAATCATACCATTTGGTATCTGCTGGAAGAATGAAGCCATCATTGAGAACTACCGTAGTTAATTGGATGGAGAAATCACACTAAGGTCTGCTAAATTTCTCATAGCAGCCTTGAAGGAAGAGGTGGATTTTAAACTGGGGCTTGGATAAAGGGGAGGTCTCAGATACTTAGGTGGAGGGAAAGAAAGTTCTTCTGGGTTTGATAGCTTGTGAGTAGATGAGCTTGGTTGTACCACAAAATTTCTTAGAACAGAACTTTCAAATACATATGCTTATGGAGGCTAGGAAGGTGTGATAAAATAGGGCTGACTGGCAATATATGTGCCATCTTAAGGTATTATTGTATATATATGTATGTGTATGTGTATATATATCACCAAAAATACACATTTATGGTCAGAGCAAACTTTGGTTTTGGTAGCTATGATCCCGGGTGTCAGAGGTGTCAGTTAATAAGGCAAAACTGTCCAGAATTAGCAAAGCAAAATAGGTCATAGAGAAATAAAGTTCATAGCCAGAGTCACTCCATGCACCTTGCTCCTTTTCTTTGCACTAAATGTTCTTTGGAGAAAATGAAGAGAGTATTTTGAAATATGTATGAATGGAGCCCATTTTGGTGGCTATTTTCATTAAGTTACCTGCTTTTGAGTGTTGGGAATCTCTGAAACCATCGAGGTTAATTTGAATGGTATTCGTATTTCTAGATATAGTACTATCATATTTCAATTTAACTTTTATTTTGTATCCTAGAATATATTTAGCTCCTTTCCTGTTCTTTGTAATTCTTTGATTTATTAGTACTTTCTAAAAAAGATTTTCATCTGTTGAGGAATAAAAGGAAAAAGTATATGTACATTTTCTTTCCTGTTTATTTTCTTATAAGCTTCTTTTTAGTTGTTACATGTTTTTAGTTTTGACCATTTCTGTGTATAGACTCATAATTAGGTGGCCAAATAGTTATTGTTGTATTTTAAACATCTCATATCAAATAAATTAATTTATTAATTTATTAAGTCAATGTCAAATAGTGTTCTTTAATCTGGAGAAGGTTGAATGTGAACCCTGGTTAAGTGACTCGTCCCAATTGTCATGGTGTTTCATTGGCAGGAATAGAATCCAGATTGTTCATGTTGCCTTGTAGTCCTTTATCTGTTATTCCCCACTGCTTTAAGACTCAGTTCAAAGGCCAGTGGAGCTCTGGTATTTAAAAGAAAAAGTGTAATTTTATCCAGGGAAGGTAAATGTATGCCCTGAAATGAAAGAGAGACCAGAGGTCCAGACCACGGCCAGGTGTTCCTGGAAAGAGCCAAATTGGACAACTAAATTGAAAAAGGTTGCCTGCTCTTATAAAGATACTTTGTTGTTGTCTATTTAATTAGCAAAGTCTTAGCTCATTTATTTATGTATTTTTTATCTGCCCAGATAGTGAAGTTCATATCCCATTAGTGAGTATATTGGTAGCGTGTTGTGCTATCTCTGTTATTGAAATACTATGTTATACATGCCTCTGAGAAATAAAACTGTCAAATAATCTTGATTCCCTCCTTCTGCCTTGAACACATTTCCCAGACAGTGATGACTGGATATAAGATAATGAAGGACGACCAGCTTTCCAGTGGAAGAAGCAAACGTAAAGCTAAAGTATAGTGTGGATATTATTCACTTAGAGCTTTTAGGAAAGCAAGAAAATTTGGAGTTAAAGAAAATTGAATCAGTTAATCAGAAATGAGAAGCATGTGATCTGGGTGCCAAAGAGGACGGGAGGTCAGCAAAGAAGTGCTAACAAGAGAAAACATTGTATGGAGGAATGTGTGACCAATACCAAGGCATATAATTTCTTTTAGATAAATTGAGAGGCTTCATGTTTGATGGTTACAGCCTTAGAAGTTTGTTTTGAACAGTAGACCAAAGGGCATGCAAAACCTCCTGTAATATGGGTCACTCCCATGTGGAGAGATACGGGTCTGGACTTCAGTTTGGTTATTACGGGGTCTGGTCTAAAACTTCACAGCAGTTGTTTAAGGACCTGCTCTTAGGAAATAACTCATTTTGGAGTGATGGGCAAATTATTAAATTTATGAAAGGTCTAAATATGAAGGAATCAGAGAAATGGGCACAGTTTCGATCATGCATTCAAATTGAGCATGGTGCAGTTTCAGTGGGCGTGATGCTTGAGTTATTGTGAGGTTCAATGAAAAGATATTTATTTCATGAAACTTTGTTAGTTGCTCTTTACAGGTGTATGAGGGCCAAGATAAACTAAAAAAAGTTCCTTGAGCAACAGCTTGCACGAAGGGGCATATGGCAATCTCCTATATTTTTCATGTAACATTTATGTAATCTAAGTGTGGTCAGGAAGTGATTTGGGTACCTTTTCTGGAAGCATTTGAGGCCACAGGACTTGAAGAAGGGCAGTGTATTGATACGGAATTAGACAATGACATTTGCATTGGAGGAAGTACGAGCTAGGCTGACTTATGGAATTCCAGTATCAATTATTACTTGAGAGAGACAAGGCTAGTGTTGGAGGAGAAGGAAGGCAGGGATGGGCCTTTGCTGAGGTTTAGGTGATGCACAAGAAAATATTGCCTATCAGATTTAATCCATTCAGTTCATTCATTTAACAAGTAGTTTTTTTCACAGGAACAATTTTGCTTTTTTTGTTTCTTTTTTATTGATTTTTCCATCATACTTTGTTTTTTTTCCCCTTTCTCTTTGTGTTTGTCTTTTTCTCTAACTTCTTTAGTTGTCTATTTAGCCCATTAAGTTTTTGTTTTTTTTCTAATGAATCATTTAAGGGTATAAATTTCCCTCTAAGTATCAGTTTTTCTGTATTCCACAAGTTTTGAGCTGTAATATTTTTATTATTCATTATTAAATAGTTTTGTTTCCATTTAGATTTCTTATTTGAGTCATAAGTTCTTTAGAGGTGTTTTTTTTTCTTTTTTTAAAATTTCTTATTTTATTTCCAAATTTTATTTACTTTTTATTGACTTCTAACTTAATTGCATTGCAATCAAAGTATGTTCTGTATGATATTGTTTCTTGAAATTTTTGTGATTTAATTTATGGAAAAGTGCCTGATTAATTTTTGCAAATATTCATGTGTGCTTGAGAAGAATGTGTCCCTCTAATTCTTGGCTATAGGGTTTTATGATCAAGCTTATAAAAATATATTGTGGTTATTTATGTATGTATAAACATAAAATTTCCCATTTTAACCATTTTTAGGGTGCAATTCAGTAACATTAATTATATTTATATTGTTTTACTGCCATCACCACCATTATTTCCAAAACTTTTTCATTATTCCAATATTATTAAGCTTTTTACTTGTATGCTTGTATGGTTCAGATTTTCTGTTTCTTACTGATTTTTTTTTTTTTTTTTTTTTTTTTTTTTGAGATACATACCAGTTTAGAACAATTATATCTCTTTGGTGAATCTAAATTTTTATAGTTTATCATGTAGAGACCCTCTATCTCTATTAATTCATTTTGCCTTAAAGCTATTTTGCTTGTTAATATAGCTATATTGTTTTGAATTGATAACTGCCTGGTATATATATATTTTCTGTCTTTATACTTGCAACTTATCCATATCCTTAGGCTTTAGGTGTATCTCTTATAAATAACATATAGCCAGATTTTAAAATCCAGTCTAGCATCTAAGACATTATATATACATAAAGACAATATTAATTTTGTCTGTTAGAATTTTATATTTTGAAATTATTTCTAACTTAAAGAATGGTTGCAAAAACAATACGCACCCCATTCAGAGAACTCTAGCTTAGCCCACACACCCAGATACTCAGATCCACTAATTTTAACATTTTGCTATATTTGTGCTTCCTTTCTTTTCCTCCCTCCCTCCCTCTCTCCCCCTTCTCTGTCTGTCTGTCTCTTTCTGTCTATCATCTATCTGTCTTTCTTTCAATCTGTCTTCTGAACATTTAAGAGTAGGTTACACACATCATACTCCTTGAGCATATAATACTTCCATCTACATTTCGTATGAACAAGGTTATTCACTTAGGTAGTTACTATAAGTGCAGTTATCAAGTTCAAGAAATTTAACATTCATATAACGCTTATAATCTATATTCCAAGTTTTTCTTACATCCCAATAATGCCTTTTGAGCCTTTTCTCTAACATTCTTGGATCCCAACCAGTATAATGTATTCCATTTAATTGTCATTATCTCTTTTTTTTTTTTTTTAAAGATTTATTTATTTTATTACATATCTCCCCTTCCCCCCTGCTGCAGCGATGTGCCAAGACTGGTCACTGCGCAGGCGTGGCTCTCCCCACTTGTGGGCGGCCTCTGCTTCCATTCACGGCCGGCTCTTGCTTCAGTTCGCGGGTGGCTGGCTGCGCTCCACCCGCGGGTGACCTGCCCTGCCCGTGGCGGCCTTGCCCTGTCTGTGGCAGCCTTCTGCCCTGCCCACGGCGGCTCCGGCCTGCCCATGGCGGCTTGCCATTCTCAAGGCGGTCTGCCCGCCAGGAGAGGTCCCCGGGAACCGAACCCAGGGCCTCCCATGTGGTATGCCGGCGCCCTATCCACTGGGCTATCGAGCCGGCCCCTGTCATTATCTCTTTAGTGTCTCTCTCTTTTTCTTAATTATGGAACCAAATATACAAATTAAATCTTCCCATCTCAACCCCTCCCAAGCATATCAAGTAAATTAATTTATTACTGTATTAAGTCAGTTCGCAATGTTGTGTTACCCTCACCACCATCCTTTACTATAACACTCCTTCACCCCAAACAAAAACCCTATACTCATTTTGCATTAACTCCCCATTATTTCTGCTCCCCACCCCTGGTAACCTGTACTGTACCATCTGTCTCTGAGTTTGCCTATTCTCTGATATTTTCTTTGTGGTTACCATGGGGCTTTGATTTTATGCCCTAAATCTATAATAATAGTGTTTGTTTTGATATCAACTTAACTTCAATAGTATACACACACTATGTTCCTTACCCCTCTAATTCTCACCCCAGCCTTTATGTAGTTCTTATGTTTGTACATCATTATGAGTCCAAAACCACTGATTTATCATTACATGCTATGCATTTGCCTTTTAGATCCTGCAGAAAGTAAAAAGTGGCGGTACAAACCCAAAACACAGTAGTAGTAGTCTTTGTATTTATGCATGTCATTATCTTTACTGGACTCTCTGGTTCTTCATGTGGCTTCAGTCAATTGTCTAATGGCCTTTGAAGCTGCAGAACTCCCTTCAGCACTTCTTGTAGGGCCAGTCTAGTGGTAGTAAAGGTCCTTAGCTTTTGCTTATCTGGGAATATCTTCATCCCTCCCTAATTTTTGAAAGATGGTTTTGCTGGATATAACATTCTTGGTTGGTCATTTTTTGCTCTCAGCGCCTGGTGTCTTCCCACAGCCTTCTTGCCTTCATGGTTTTCAATGAGAGATTGGCACTTAATCTTATTGAGGCTCCTTTATATGTGACACATTACTTCTCTCTTGTGGCTTTCAGAATTTTCTCTTTATCTTTGGCATTTGACAATTTGATTATAACTGAGAAAAACCATTTTTGGAAAGGATGTGGAGAAATTGGAAAATGTGTTCATTGTTGGTAGAATGTAAAATGATACAGCCTCTGTATAAAATGGTTTGGTTTCTGGGTTTATACCCAAAAGAATTGAAAGTAGGGATGCTAACAAATATTGCACACTGATTTTTGTAGTGGCATTATTCACAATTGCAAAAAGTTAGAAGCAACACAAGTGTCTATCACTAGATGAATGGATAAACAAAATGTGTGTGTGAATATATATATTCACACATACACACACACACACATATATATACAATATTATTCAGCCCTAAAAAGGAAGAACCTTGAAGAACAACTTGGAAGAACCTTGAAGACTTCACGCTGAGTGAAATAGGCTAGACACAAGAGGACAAATACATGATCCCACTGGTATGAAATAATTAGAATAAACAAACTCATAGAGTCAGAAATTAGAATATAGTTCCTAGGGGCTGGGGGACTAGGAGGGACTGAGGAGTTAATGCTTAATTGGTGTAAAATTCCTGTTTGGGGTAATGAAAAATTTTGGTAATGAATGATGCTGTTGGTAACACAACATTGTAAACATAATTAACAGCACTGAATTATAAATTTGAACATGGTTTAAAGGGAAAATTTTAGGTGATATATATGTTACTAGAATAAAAATTTAAAAAAACAAAGGACTGTACAACATAAACAGTGAACCCTAGTGTAGGTTTTGGACTATAGTTAATAGTACAATTATAATGATTTTGCTTCATCATTTTTAGCAAAGTTGCCACTAATGCAAAGTCATAGGGAAAACTATTTGTGTGCTGGGGGAGGGATATATGCAAGCTTTTCATTTTCTAGATAATATTTCTGTAAATCTACAATTCTCTTAAAAAGATAGGAAATAGCACACTGTAAAAGATTAGTAAATGTTGGGTTACTATTGTCAGCACATGTGCAGAAACGCAAAGATCTCCAAGATTTGTTAAGGCGAAAAGCAAATCACTACAATTTGTGTGTATATGTATGGTATGATGCCTTCAACAACCTTTTTGTATATATTATATCTATGATATAAACATAAATTTAGGTGATATAGATCAGTCTGGAAGAGCAACATGAATTTGTGATGTGGTGAAAGGGTTTTGTGGTGTGGAGTGAGAAGGAAGACTTGTTATGAACATATTCTCTTCTGAATTGGCTTAGTTGGGCTTGTATCAGTTTTGCAACTTTATCACATTTGTAATTATCTTTTAAAAAGAGAAATATCACTAAAGCAAACTTGAAAGTAATCTGGAATGATTTGGAGGTTTAGAAAAAAGGCAGGGAATCTTGGCAGTGATTTCTTCCTTTCTTAGATTAAGAAATGCCGTTTCAGTGGGCTTTCTTTTTGAAGTAGGGGTGTATGTGTGTTTGTGTTTGTGTGTGTACATCCAGTTTTATCCCACCCTTCTTAGCCCACTCTGCATACGTTTTAAGATTGAGCTGAACAGTGCTGATTGAATGATAATACAAAATCGAATGAATTGAATTTCTCAAATTTACTTTGAGTCATAATTTGAGGTGACTGTTGTGCAAACTCTGAAGTAAAACTCTAGCAGAGTATACCCTTCCAAGGCTGTGGCTCATGAAAAAAGCAAAAATTTCTGCTTTGCTATTTTGACTTATTATCGAGGCATACTTTCTGAACACTAGAGAAACAATTGAGTTAGTAGTTGGACTTAGATGAGATAAAAGTGCTTGGACAGAACATTTAAGAGTTATGCTTCTATAGCTTGTTGAGCTGAGTCTTTCTGTTATTTTATTTTTTTGAATTTCAAATAAAGTTTGAATAAAAGAAAAAGACATACTTGCAAAATCATTAGAAAGGCAAATATGTAACATAGAGAATAGATATTAGAAATATCTATTCTAATATAATTAGAAATATTTCTCCAATGAGTTCGCTTGATTTGTTTAGTTTTCAAACTTTGCATAATCAATCTGGCAATTTTACATTGTTTACCGCATGTGTACAGAAAAATCTACACTTTTGTGGTGTACTCAGTATAATCCTTTCAAAGAATGTGATACTGGAAGTTATTTCTTAGGTAGTGACATCATTCATAATAAACACCACAACTTCCAATACTCAAAAAAATATAATGTAAATAATATGTTTCAGTCAGGGACAATAGGTACATGTATATCTGTGTGGTTCAAGTACTCTTAAGTATTTATGGAGTGTAAAATGTAATAGTAGTTCTCTATAGTTGGCCGCGTGTTTCTTAGCTGTTCTAAGATTGCATTCCCGTACAAACGAGCTCTGTAAAATTAATATTGCCAAAATACCAATGTTTGCCTTTCACCAATTTATCTGCACTTCATAAAAATGGTTAAATATTACTTCACCATCCTTAAATTTGCTTCTTAGTATGAATTCTATGAACTAATTCTTGAATATTTATTTAGTAATTCTGATTTTTGCAGGTGTTGCAGACCTTTAGGAATACTTACCTTAATATGGAATAGGGTTCTCTATTTTTGATTTTTGATCTTGAAAACGAAGTTATAGTAAACCCATCTATGTGTAGCCCAGCTATACTGACATTAGTTTTTGATTAGGCATAAAAATCCCCATCTTTCACAATATCCTTGTTGAAACTCTAGGAGAATTTTTTTAAACAGATAATATATATCATTGTGTATGCATTATGTATCCCTTTAGTAAAATTCTATTTTATAAAATGGTAGAGCTGGTAGATGATTAATAAAAGAGAACCAATAAAGAATACCCTTTCTTCATTTTTTTGTTGTGGCTGTTGAGGGAAGTTAATTTATAGTGTCTCTTTATTGGTATGGTGGTTGTCTATTTCTAAAAATAAAAAAAGTAGAAGATCAAAACTTTAAAGTAATTTTAATATCTTCATGGTGTGATCATGGTGATATAATGTTAATTGATAGTTGAAGAAACAGAATTTAATAAGTCCTTTGCACAGGAATAATGTTATTCTGAGGTGGTTTAAGTTTGTCCTTCAGTAGGTTGAGCCTGTGGTATTATCTGTATTAACCACTGGGGCCAGGTTTGACTGGTAATGATCAGGTGGGATGCTGTCAAACCTTGCTCCTCAAAGTGGACTCCGTGGACCAACAGCCTTGGGGATTGTTAGATGTGTAGTCTTGGCCAGCCCCAGATCTGCTGCCTCAGAATCTGCATGCTAACAAGCTGATGATGTCATGCACATTAAAGCTTGAGAAGCCCTGCTTTAGAAGACATAAGACTTGGCATCTGTCCAGGGGGGGAAAATTCTCAGCCTGAGGTTGCAAGGATACAAAGATTTGGGAATTATTTCTTAGAGTAATGAAACAAATGTTGATCTGAAAAGTACATTTCCCTTTAGGATTATCCATCTTCTCTGGAATAAAATATTTTTAGTGAATTTGTTTACTTTGGTACTTTAATCTTATATACCAGAAAAAATGAACTTTGCACTATTAATGCTGAATGAGGAACCCTGGTTATTTTTAAATCTTCCTAAGATATTGGCATCCTCATGATTCGTATGAAATTAAATGTTGAGAAAAGCAGATGGCAAGCTGAAGTCCTGGCATTGGAATGGCATGGCAGGGGTCTTCACTTACTAGGTTTGTTTTTGTAATACCAGGGATGCAGACATAGATAATTTCCTCCTATTTAAAGAATAAGTATGTTTTGAGTGCCTGCTTGTGCAGAGTGAAACAGAGTAGGCCAAACTTTTCTTGGGGAAATTTATGGTTGAGTTTGGAAACTATTCCTGAAAATCCGGTGCCTGCCACCAGCAGAACTGTGTTATTCTGGGATAAGAAAGATTAGGAATACAGCACTCATTTTGTCAGTTCTGTTTTCTATTTAAGAAAGTACTGTCACAGTGTATCAGTATATTTGAAGGGAGTTAGAATTTAGAGCAAGATACAAAGAAATGTCAATGTTTAGATGTAAACACCTTCTCCTAACAGACTTAATGCATCTTCTACCTCTGAATTTTTCAATTTGCTTTAAAGAAATAATTTTGTTTACTTCTGCTTCCACTATTTCAAAGCTCCCTTCAGTGTCACTTAGCATCTCAGGGTGGCCCCAGAAACTCATTGACTTTTCAGGGGATTGCCTTAGTGTGAAATTTAAAAAATTTCTTAGCCAGGTGTTCCTCAGTACAAATAAAAGATTTTTTTTTGCTCAGTGGTCTGAGCAGTAAAGCACACAGGAGGTAGAGCTACTTTTGTGGGGCCTGGGCTCCTGCTGGGCCCTTCATGCTTGGGGGTGGTGCTGAGGGTGGGAGCCTGGGCTTCTGGGGTACAGTTTGAAAACCAGTACCCTAGTGTAACAGGACTACCATAACTGCTGTTAACCTAAAGACCTTCAGTAACTCCCTTTTTTAATATGTGAGAAAGAGATATGGGGTTTTCCCCTTGAAACTTCTTTCTTACCTTCCCTCATTCTGATTTGTGTCCAGTGGTATAAAGCTTGCCTGTCTGGCACAGTCACCGGAGGCAAGCCTAGGCTGACAGCATATGAGGCAGCTGTTTAGATTCCTTGGTTGGTATTTGACCCTGTGATCCTGTTCCACTGAGCAAAGAAGTCCCTTTCCTTTCTGCCCCTTTCCATTCCATAGGCTTATTTCAACATTTTATTTAGATAATTTCGATCTTACAGGAAAGTTGCAAGAACACTGACTCCCGCATACCCTTACCCAGATTCACAGTTCTGCCATGTTTGCTTTATCTTCACCTTTCTCTCTCTCTCTCTCTCTCTCTCTCTCTATGTGCATGTTGTTGTGTTGAACCATTTGAAAATAACTTGCAGGCATAAGGCCTTTTTATCCCTAAATACTTTGTACTTCAACATATATTTCCTAACAACAAGGACATTCTCTTTTATGACCACAATACAGTTACCAAAATAGGGAAATTTAATGTTGATTTAATACTGTTATCTATAGTTCATAGTCAGATTTTCCCAGATTGTTCCAACGCTATCCTTTACAGCAATTTTTTTTCTTCCTTCTGAGTGGGACCTGGAAGCGTCAGAGGCTGGAGACAGCTGCTTGTAGTCACCGCATCTGAAATGTTTCCAGTATGTGGAACCTGGGACCAGACACAGAAACACAAAGATGCCTCCCAGGAACATAGAGTTTTCTGCCCCACAATTAGCAAGCATATTATTGACATAGCAGAGAAGGGAGCTTGCCATAAATTTGTAAAAGAAAATGATAGAATAGTATACTTCAAGATTGTAAATGCCAATCTCTTCATTTATGTGGGGACTTTATTACTTACTTTTAAAAGTTTTTGTGGAATATTTTAAAAAATACTACTGATAGCATTTATTAGTTTACTTATGTCACAGATCTTTTCCTCTAAAATTCTCAATCAAGAACTTAATTCTTGATAGGCACTGTTATCTGCTGTAATTTACATTAAATTATTAATTTTTTCTTCGTTAAAAAGCCACCTTAGTCTTACTTTCAGAGAAAAGCAAGACAACTTTATTATTGGAGAAAAGCAACAAGACAGCCTTTGTTCGGGATTTTTCAGTGGAAAAGACATTTTGACTTGAACAGAAATTAAATGGCATCTTGATAATGACTAATTTTAGGAGATTGCACAATGTTCTATTTAAGGATTAGCTCAGGCTTTATGTTATGCCACAATTGTACTGAAAAGTGCTATGTAGTCATATCAAGTTTTTGCGCGCCATGCTTAGTGAATGCTCATGTCACTTTTGCTCCACAGGAAAATGACTCAGGCACTTTGGACACAGTGGGCGCTGTGGTTGTGGACCAAGAAGGTAATGTCGCTGCTGCTGTCTCCAGTGGAGGCTTGGCCTTGAAACATCCAGGGAGAGTTGGGCAGGTAATTAATTATGGTATTTTGGTTTTTTTAAACTAGCTTTCCAAGTTAAAACATGGAATTTTCTAGCTCACAGGTTTTTAAACCAGTAGAGTCATTTTTTCTTTAGAAAAAATAAATGATATCATTGTTCTTTAACATTTATCTAGTATAAATCATCAACCAAATACCTTTTCAAGAGTCTGTCCAAAAAACCTATCTCATGGTTACAGGGTTCTGTCTGATCTTTACAATCTGTAATCCTCCGGGCCTCTGGCCTGGGTATTTAGTAGACATTTAGTAAATGTGTGTGGATTTCCAATATCCCTCTTTGCAAATGCAACTCTCTTTAGGAGCTAGTACTTGTTGCTTGCTTCTTAGGTGGGAAAATGATTTTAGACTTACATTATTTTGTGTCCTCCAGCCAAGGAACAATAGCATTTTGCCTGTCTTCATCCCTCCTCTGGTCGAGCATTCAGCCCTTCCACAGCTAACCAGTGCCCAGGTCACCAGCACATGCATACTACTCAGGAATCGGAGAGACAAGGAGGGACGGATTTTTGTGAAACTTGCTTTTTCCCAGTTTACTTGTACATCCTCTTCATCCTTCCCTCCAATCTCCAATCTTTTGTTCTAAACCGAGAATGAAATTTAACAGTGCATTTGATTTAGCATTCTGAGTATGAAGCAATGATATATGATTTATGTGCTTAACGAATATTTGTTGACTGAACAAATGAATCGGATACTCTAATGGGGTCTATGAAAGTAACTGCAAGGGGTGTGTTTAACCCCAGGATTTGTAACTCATGTGACTCATGGAGCACTGCTTGGCATGCTTCATTTGCTTTGTCCCTCACATTTGAAGAAGGGTCATTGTCACAGTTGGTTTGGTCATGGTGGTTAGGAAATGCTTGGAGCAGAGCGACTGGACACATGGAGGGCATCTTTGCAAAGCCCAAAGTGATGTTCCCTTATGGGCCTTTTATATTGGACAAGCCTGTACAGTCCTATACTGAGGCGGGAGGGAGGGAGAAGAATCAGTTTGTGCTACTCTTTGCCTACCGTACAAGGGGATTTAAGGAAAGTGATTACTCAACATGTGTACGATGCTTTGAACTCATTATAAAAGGTGTTTGTTTGGTCATGGTATTTTTCCACATTATAAAAACCCTGTGTATTTGTCAGGTTTGGAATAAGAAAATCAAGCCTGGCATATCAGATTTGGACATAATAGCAACAACAGGGCCAAGGATGGTCCTGGACTATGTTAGTAGAAAGTTACATCTAACACTCCTGAAGCCATTCTGCTGCTGCACATGGGACTGCCCTTAAAAAAGAAAACTTCCATAAAACTTACATGTCAATTTGACCCACTGGCTTGTTTATAAATACACAGTTTGTAAGAGCTGAAAAATTAGGAATGAATGTGGAGGATAGGGGTAGAGGTACTTAAAAGAAAATACAGTTGCTTAATTGGACTATATTGTTTGGATAGAAGAGTTGTAATAAGCCTGAAAATATGTAAGCGTTGGATAAGAAGCAAAGAGCCGTGCTTTTTGGCAACCTGATACAGTGTGTTTAGGCTGGGGCAGACGAACTCATTGCAGAATGAAATGGAATATAAAAGCAAGTTGTATTAAAGACTAATTACGGTTTTGAAAATGTGCAGAAAGTAGCTGCTTTTAAATACATTTTGTTAAAGAAGGTACCGGGAATTGAACCTGGGACCTTGTACGTGGGAAGTGGGTGTTCAACCATTGAGCTACACCCATTCCTCTAAATACATTTTAAATGCACAAATGAGCTATTTAAAATGTTTGGCATATTATCCTGTTCTAGATATGTGAAAACAGTTCAGATGGTGAAATGGCAATTTGAATTAGAATTTATTTGCTTCTTTAGCTTACCATAATAATAAGAATGTACAACTTGGGCATGAGAAAGGACTTATTATATTCAACCACCCCAGCTTCCAAAGACACACACACACACAAATAGGCAGTTGAGTAGTGGTTAAGAGTTGGACTTTGGATTTAGGGAAACCTTTATTCTAATCCTACCTCACCACTTACTAGGCCCCTTACTTTGGACACAATTATTCAATGTCTTTAAGCTCCAGTTTCCACACCTATAAATTGAGGTTAAATAGCTACTTTAAAGACAGACTTGTAGACAATTAAATGACATTATACATTTTCATTGCTTATGGTAGTCCCTAGGAAATAACAGCTGTAGCTACCTCTTGTTAAGTTCTGGATGTATCCTAGGCACTGTAATCAATATGTATGATACTTCATGTGACTCTCTGACCACACCATGGGATGAATGTTTTTATTACTCCCGTTTTATAGAAGAGGAAACTAAGGCCCAGAGAAGAGTAAATAACGATAAAAACATAATAATGATAATAATAATATAATCACTTGTATAACCTACTTTTCCTGCACAATAATACCTTTAATAAAATTTTACTACCAAAAAAAGCTGGTTTCTTATTTGTTTTTATTTTATTTTTTTATGTTTTATTTTGAAAGAAGCTTTAGATTACGTAAATGTTACCTCAAAAGTATAGGGGATTCCCATATACTACCCCCCGCCCCCCCCCCCCACTTTCCCACATTAACAACATCTTTTATTAGTGCGGTACATTTGTTCCAACAATGAATAAATATTGAAGCATTGCTACCAATCATGGACTGTCATTTACATTACAGTTTATACTTTACCTGCACAATTTTATAGGTTTTGACAAAATGTATAATGACCTGTATCTGTCATTGAAATGTTGTGCAGGACAATTCCAGTGTCCCAAAAGTGCCCCAGGTGACACCTCTTCTTCCGTTTTCCTCCCCTCAGAACCTCTGCTGGCCACTGACTTTATAGCAATGATAAAAGTTCTTACATTGCTCATCCCTGGGAGTCATGTCCCACTCTGGGGGGAAGGTAGTGAGTTTACATGCTGAGTTTGGCTTAGAGACCACATGTGAGCAGCATATATTATATATTGCCTAGTATTATATATCGCCTAAGAGTTACCTTCTGAAAGCCTCCTTGTTGCTCAAATGTTTGTTTCTTAAGACCTGTTTGAGGTTGCTGTGTTTTACCCAGAGAAGTGGATAAGAGTGGGGCAACCTCTGATTCTTTCTTTTATCTTGCCTATCCCTACCTCAGACCAACCAATTTCAGCAGGTTAAGAAGGGAGATGACTTTAGGGCATGAAATTGGGGGTGGGGGAAGGGGTGAATGGGTATCTTAAAGGAAATTTGCTTAGAGAGAAGCATCAAAGGGTAAGAATAAATGTTCTCGCTTTTCTAGAAAGAGATGAGCTCCACAGGGTTTCTAAGAGGGGTCCTTATGGTCTTATTTACTCATTTTTTTCAGTGCAGGCTCCTGGTCAAGGTAGTTGTGAGGGATGGAAAGGACAATGGGTAAATGTCCAGGGCCCTTCCCCTGAGGGGCTGTGTTCTCTGAGGCTGTGACTGACCTAGCATCTGCCCTGGGGAGTACCAGTTAATTGGCTTATCCCACAAGTCTGCCAGTTTTACTCTAAAATCCATGTGCTGTTTCACTTCTGTAGAGCTTTCAGTTGCCACATGACCCAGCAGTGTCAAGTAGTCTTGAATATATTAGAAGCATTATGTTTTCAAAGGCATTAATGGCTTTTCTACTGTCTGCCATAATTGGAGCATTGTGCTCAGTTCTTGATATTACTTTTAAGAGGGGATTTTATTATCAGTGAAAACTGGAGATGGCAACTGTGGGTCACATGAACATGGGAGATTTTATCTCCAGTTGATCACAGTATTCTTTTTCACTGGTCCTAGACAAGGTCTCAGAAACTTCCACAAGGCTAAGCCCCAGGCAGCCACTACCAGTCATTCTTGAGTTGGCAAAAGAATCAAAACTTACTTATTATTCTGGGCTCTGCGTTATTTCTCAAGGAGGATGATTAGGGGAGTGGGGGTGGTTGTGTGCATCTCAGAGTCTTAGGGAACAGTTCACAAATCTGGGATTTTTTTGAGTGAGAAAAAGAAGCCTGGAGACTAGAGTAGCTAATTTTTAAAGATTTGTAAGACTTTATAGAGAGGTTAAAGTAATTCCAGTGAGTAGAAACCAGAACTAATAGGTGGAAGTTATAATAAAGCAGATATTTGCTTAATCTATAAGAAATGGGGACATGTCTAATAGGAGAATAGGTTACCCCATAAGGTAGTGAGGTTCTTAGTATCCAAAGTGTCTGTGATATTTTATGGAGATTCCTGTTTTGAGGAGAATATGGGAGAAAATGAATTCTAGGGTCCTTGTAAAAAAAATAATAGAATATCATAGAAAGGTGATGTCTTTGTGGTCACCATTCATCTAGTCTTGGCCCATTTGCCCAGTGTTCAGAAGTGAGCTCCTAGAGAGTAACAGTACTATCCCAGGGGATGTATCTTTTCCCTCCATCACTGGTAGTGAATACTCTATGTATTTTTGTAGCTTACTTTTTCTTTTACTCAACAATGTCTTAGAGATCTTTCTGTATTGGTTCCTGAAGAGCTACCTAATTCTTTTTCTTTTCTTTTTGTTCTTTTACAATGAATTCCACATATTGCTGTGCCAAAGTTTATTTAGCCATTTCTTTACTGATTGACATTTAGGTTTCTAGTTTTTCATTCTTACTGACCATGTGGTAATGAACATTCTTGAGCATGCCTCCTTGTATTTCCCTATGATGCTAGCTAAGGGCCTTTCTAATTCTGTTTTTATCTAAGAAGTGGAAAAGTTATTGGTTGTGCTTCCCCTTCCAAAAGTGGATGTTGAAGAGATGAATCCAGACATTCTGGGTGGCATTATTGAAAACAAAATTGGAGCGATTATCATATTCTTTTATATAGCCATAGCAGCTTATTGTATTGCTGGTAGTTTCAAGCATATAAATCTACCCTACCATCTAACAAAATGATTAGTGTTAACAGGTCTTTTTGTCTCCTTC
>PVKH010014599.1:0-16429 GCA_004027955.1 Chaetophractus vellerosus
TACGTCTTTAAAAAGTATAATGATGTTGACTGTTTTTTTCTAAATATTATGCATACAGTTGTTAAAGAGATGAGCTCAAGGCTTCAAATTCCCAGCTCAAGTGCCACATGAAGGACATGACATTTTGTGTGTGTGCCCTGAAAAAAACTCTTATTTCTTATAGCCACAGACTTGAGATTTCTGAAAAGCAGATCCACAGTTTCATTGTGTAAGTGGCTGAATTACAATATAAATTCAATTCTCAACCTTGCAGGGTGTGTGCCATTAAAGTGAGGGCTTTGATTCATGTGATAGTTTGAAGATGTATTTACCCCAGAAAATTAGGACCTTTTGGTGAGTAGGGTCTTAAGTTAAAATGTGACCCACCTCATTCAGGGTGAATCTTAATCCTCTACCTGGAGTCCTTAATGAGAGAATGAAATTCAGACAGAGAGGAAACCATGGAAGCAAGAAGCTGAAAGCAACAAAACCCAAAAGAGAAGGGAGAGACCAGCAGATACCACCATGTACCTTGACATGTGCCAGAGGAATCCAGGATTGCCAGCAGCCAGTCTTAGAGAAGAAAGCGTCCTCTTGATGATGTCTTTACTTGGACATTTTTCTCAGCCTCAAAGCTAATAAATTCTCATTGTTAAAAGCCAACCCATTTTATGGTATCTGCTTGAGCAGCTTTAGTGAACTAGAAAAATTGGGAAGGAATGGTATCCTGAAAATTAGAATGGGAACATATGGCCTGTAATGATTATGTTGGGGACATTGAACATTGATTCTACCAAGCCTTCTTTGCCAGATAGAGCTGTAACTGCCTACCCTAGGAATGAGTCACCTCCAGTCTGGCCTGAGGAATCAGCTACCTCACCTCCCTCTGAAGAGATTAACCCTGTTGTCCTATATAAACCTGAAACTACCTCCTTTAAGGATACAATCTTCACCCTTAAATCTGAAGAGATTAACTGTTTCACCAGATGAAACTTTAGTGGAAATCCCTGAGGTAGCTGGATTGCAAGACACTGCAACTTACTCTTATGAGACATCCCTACACCCCTTTTCCAGACCTATAACTACACTGACTTGTGAGGAGGTAGGTTAGTCTCCAAAAGAGCTGCATGATTATTTTCAATTTATACAGACAGATTCCAGGGCATGGGATAATGGTGGAAGGAGCATACAGTTGGACCAGGCTGAGTCTATTGATATGGGTCTACTAAGCAGATTCTTTATTCAGTATTGTAGCTTGAGAGGTCAGAAAAGGCTCTAACAGTTTGGTTGGTTGGCTGAAGCATGGTCCAAAAGATGGCCTACATTAAATGAAGTATAAGTGCCAGTATTGCCCTGGTACAATGACAATGAGGTGATCCAAAGGCTTTGAGAGATTGGAAAGTTAGAGTGGACTTATCTTGTAAAAACCTGCTCACCCATACCAGGAATGTCCAGATGACAGACCTTTCACCATGACTATGAGGAATAAATTTGTCAGAATAGCACCATCATCTCTTAAGAGCTCTGTGGTCATTCTTCTCTGTAGATCAGATATTATGGTGAGAACTGCTGCCACTGAACTTGGGTCCTTAAATACAATGGGGATGATTGGATTCTGGGTTGGCAGAAGCTAAGTGGCAGCACTTAATGACCAAAGACAAGGTAAGCATGGCTACCGTAATGGTCAGCAGAGTCAAAACATCAATCAGAATAGTTACTGTAAGGGTATTTCATAGTTTAGAATAATTAATCAGTTGATTGCATCTGTAGCTGACTACCAATCAGGTTCCAACTTTTGGCATGCCCTACAGAATTTGGACTTGTCAATCCCCTTGGTTACTTGAGCCAATTCCTCTAATAAATTTCTTAATATTTACATATATATCCTGCCAGTTCTTATTCTCTGGAGAACCCTAATACACATACCAAAAATACAATACAATAGTACAGGCATTTATAATTACCCATGTGGCTACATTTACTAGAGATCCTTGTTTCTCTAAGCTGCTTTGATGTACTATCTAGTGTCCTTCCCTTTCAATCTGAAGCACTCCCTTTAGCATTGCTTGTAGGGCAGTTTTAGTGGTAATGAAGTCTCAGTTTTTGTTTATCTGGGAACATCTTTATCTCTTCCTCATTTTTGAAAGAGATTTTCACTGGGTATAAAATTCTTGGTTGGCAATTGTTTTCTTTTAGCACTTGAAATATTTCCCCTCTAGGAAATTGTCTTCATGTCTCCATTGTTTCTGATGAAAAATCAGCACTTAATTTTATTGGAGCGCCCTTGTTCATGACATGTTGCTTCTGTGTTGTGACTTTCAGGATTTTCTTTGTCTTTGACATTTAACAGTTTGATTATAAGGTATCTGGGCATAGTTCTATTTGAGTTTATCTTGTTTTGGGGATCATTTGGCTTCTGGAATGTGGATATTCATTTCTTTCATTATGTTTGGGAAGCTTTCTGCCATTATTTCTTTTTACTTTATTTCAACTTCAAAAAACAAAATAACAGTGAAAGGCAGCTTAACAAATTATGGAAGCATTACTTTTAAAAAAAAATCCTGTCCAGGCATATTTATCTTATTTAATCTTAAATATAACCTTAATTGTTTCTCCAGTGCTCCAAAAGATGAATAAATAAGCAAAAATTGGTTAAATGACATGACCAAGATCTCTTTGTTAATGAAAATGGAAGGAAAGCTTGATTATATTCACATCTCATAAAACTAAATCCCATAATCTTTTTTTACCCTTAGCATTGATATAGTACCTTCTTTGCCTTTGCTACAAAAATATTACAATATTACTGTTAACTATGATCTTTACGTTACATTAGTTGTATTTTTCCCATATAGCACCATATTCTTAACACCTTGTAATAGAACATTCTTGTATTTGTATTATTAACCACAATCCTCATCTACCACCGAAATCACTATATTATACAGTCCCTAGATTATCCTCTAGTTATCTTTCAATTAACATTAACCATTAGCCATTATTTCTTCACCTATTCCTTCTGTCCCTTTCACTCTCTCTCCTTGTAGAACTCCCATAATGCATGTGTGGTGTCCCACAGGTTCCTCAGGCTCTCTTCACTTCTCTTCATTTTTTTTTTTCTTTCTGCTCCTCTGCCTGAATTATTCCAATTGTCTTATATTTGAATTCACTGGTTTATTTTTTCTTCTGCCATCTCCAATCTGCTATTGAACCCCTCTAGGAAATTTTAAATTTCAGTTATTGTAGACTCCAACTCTGCTTGGTTCCTTTTTATAGTTTTCATCTCTTTATTGATATTCTCATTTTGTTCATATATCTTTCCTTTATATCCTTAAGTTCTTTCTCTGTGTTTTCCTTTAACTGTTTGAGCATATTGCAGATCATTTTTTAAAGTCTTTGTCTGGTATGTCCAAAGTCTGGCCTCCTTCATTGATTATGTCTGATGTTTTATCTTGTTCCTTGGCAAGGACCATCGTTTCCCATTTCTTTGTCTTGTAATATTTTGCACACTGTACATTTTAATCTTTTAATATGTTAACTCTAGAGTTTAGTCCCTGAGCTGACTGTTCCTTAACTTTATATCCAGCTGGTGATATGAAATAGATTTCCTTGCATGCCAGAAGCTAACCAAAAGAAACCAATGCAAAGAACACCTTTCACAGCCTTTCCAAATTGGCTTTATGTTGGATGGTGCTCTCCTTCAGAGCTTAGCCCTCATTCCAAAATGATCAGCCTGAGGTGAAAGCACAGGGTCCTCTCTGTTTTTTTCTGAGCATGTGTCTTGTCCTGAGCATGTGTTTGTAGCCATAAGAAATCCCCTGTTTACAGGGATCTGAATGCCCTCTCCATTTTCTGTGAAATAGACTTTCCCTTCCTCCTGGGTACTCTATTGTATGTTTTAAAGTCAGTCATGACTTGCTGCAGGCCACTTTGATTTGACTGTTTCTTACACTGATTTAACTGTCCACAACATGCTTCTGCATGCAGGGCAAGTTCTGGGGTGGTGAGCCAGAGAAGTGACCTGGTTTGGTCTTTCAGGCTACTATCAGATAGATTGTCACAGACATACATGCACCTAATATGTTATAGGGGTTACTCTGCTCCCTATGGAACAAGGCCAGTGGCCCACACAGAAAGTGCAGGCTGGCTCCACACTGAGCCATAGAGGTGCTGATCCAATGGCAAGCAAATGTGCCATGAGATATTCCTTCTGTTTTTAAGTTGTGTTTTCTTGATTTCGTACTTGCCCAGTTACTGCAACCCTTGAACTGTTTTCTGAGGAAGATGGAACTGTTAGTTTTTGTTAGTTGTTCAGAGATTCTGTGGGGGAATGGCACCCTGAGCATCTCATGCCACCATCTTTGTTGATAGATATCTAAAAAATTTTTAGTTTTAAGTTCTGTTTATCAATTTGTTCTTTTGTGGATCATGCTTTTGGTGTCATAACTGAGAAATCTTCACTTAATCCAATTTCACAAAGGTCCTGTTCAAGTTATATAGTTTTAGATTTTACATTATCCATTTTGAGTTAATTTTTGAATATGGTGTGAAGTATAGATTGAACTTTTTTTTTTGTAAATGGCTAAACATTTGTTGAAAAGATGACCCTATCTTCTGCATCTTTGTAAAAAACTGGCTGTCGCTGCGAGCAAGGCAAGTTGCCACGAGCAGGCAAGCTGCCGCGCAGTGAGCTGACTCGGCGGGATGCCGCAGCAGGGGGAGACAAGCAGACACAGAAGAATGCAAAAGCAAAAAATGAACACAGCAAGAACAAGCAGCAAGGGGGGGATATATTAATAATAAATTTAAAAAAATAAATCTTTAAAAAAAAAACAACTGGCTGTCCACATATGTGGCCTTGACTATTGTAGCTTTATAAATCTTGAAATCAGGTAGTGTTAATCTTCCAACTTTGTTCTTCATTTTTAAAGTTGTTTTGGCTATCCTAGATCCTTTGAATTTCAATATGAATTTTAGAATCTGTTTTTCAACTTCTACATAAAAGCATGCTAGGATTTTGATAGGGATTACATTGAACCTATAGACCAATTTGGGGAGAGCTGACACCTTTAACAATATAGATTTTTTCAATATACTAACATGGTATGTCTCTCTAGGTTTTATTTCATTTCTTTCAGCAATGTTTTATAATTTTAAGTGCACAGATATTTCACATTTTTTAAGATTCCTAAATACTGCATTTTTATGCTATTGTAATTATTTGTTGCCAGTATATAGAAATACAAATGATTTTTATATATTTTGCATATTGATCTTGGGTCCTACAACCTTGCTAAATTCACTTATTAGTTTTGGTAGCTTTTTTGTAGACTCCACTGGATTTTCTACACAGATAATCATGTTATCTGTGAACAAAGAGAATTTTACTTCTACCTTTACAATCTGGTTGCCTTTAATTTCTTTTTTCTACCTTATTGCACTAAAATGGAAATTGTGAGAGCAAACATTCTTGTTTTGTTTCTGATCTTTTGGGAGAGCACTCATCTTTCACCATGAAGTATGATATAAACTGTAGGTTTTTTGAAGATGCCCTTTATAAGGTTGAGGAAGTTCCTTCCTAATTTGCTGGGAGATTTTGTTTTGTTTTGTTTTTTCATCATAAATGAATGTTGGATTTTGTCAACATTTTTTTTCCCCCTCACCTGACCACTAATATCACTTGTACCCAAAGATGGCTATTGCCACATTATACAGAATACATTTGACTCCATGGGTTTTCAGGCCACCCTAGATTTCACTTGAATTTTTTAACACCACCTCACATTGCTGGCCAATTTTCTTGAAGTCCGGGCCTAAGAACAGATTGCTTTTTCTAGTCACCTCATAAGCTTACCTCTGAAGTTTCAATGTGACTAGTAACTAAGCTGATACAGTTTATAACACAAATTATTCTTCTGGTTCAAACAAGTTTGATAGTACTTTTAGTTATCTAATTTGGTATCTAAATATTCTTGCTGAATATGAGAAAAAATCTCATTGACATAAAATGATAAGTATAATTACAGCTTTTAACAGTAATATTGTAATTGGAAACTATTTGTATACTCTGCACTATAGGAAGTGAAACTATAAAAGAGGTAGACCAGTGAGTGTAGATAAAAGATGAGAGGAAGATAAGTGCAGATATGTTGTTAGATTCATTCTTTGCTGTTAATTACATGAAGGTATTGGAGGCCTACAGTCACATTCACAATTCATTAACAATAAAGAAGGTGTAAATCTCATTGCTAAGATACCATAGGGGAAGAACAATATTAAAATTTAAACACAATTATATAGACTGTTATATTAATAAAGCACTTTGCACATGGTTGCTAAAATATATATGATTGGATGAATGAATTCCTCAATTCATTTGATTTCATTGGAATGGGCAGATAATTCCCTTTTATTTGGTAGAAAAGGCATACCATTTGGGAATTATGCTAAATATGTACACACACTGAAGCTAGAATTAAAGTACTTACCATGAATATAAAGCAAATTTCAAATTATAAATTCATGCCAGAATAAACTAGGTTGAGAATTGCTTCTCTAGGGTATTTGTACTTGTGGGTTCATGGAAATGTTTAGACAGATCTGGACAATAACACTGAGGTTCAACAAATATATAATAGGCAGAGAATAATGCAAGCAGAACCAACATAAGCAATATGTGACAACTTTAAAGATCTTAATAAGAAAAGGAAAATGTAGAACAAAGGAAAACTGGTCTGTGAGCTTTATTGGATGGTGAGGGAAGGGTTCCAAAAGAATCTTCATAAGACAAATTTTGGGTGTAATTTTTTCCTGGTAAGTACTTATACCTTTATATCCTAGGGAGATAGGGAGAAAGTGGTGGGAATTGTTAACTGGGTTAAAAGCGGTGTGGGCTGGAAAATGCAATTTTTATTGGCAAAAAGAAATAGTCTGTGAGCTAAATTACTCCTGAAAATGATTTACATAGCTATTACCTACTTGTGGCCTTTATTTCCTTTGTGCAAATTTTACTAATTTCAGCTAGTTAACTAAATAAACTTCTGCCAGAGACCAAGACAAAACCATTAATCTCATCTGCTAACAATGAAGTTAAGTCAGGAATTGAAGTTTCCTTCTTTGAGGCAACAATCAGGTGAAAACAACAGTCTATTCTACTATCTCAACCAATTTAAACTAAATGTATGTGCTGAATATGACTAAATGTATGTGCTGAATATTAATGCCTAAAATACTTGATTTGACATAACGTCTTCTGAACATCACATTTTGAGTTGAATTGAACTCAAGCCATGAAATAATATTTTTACTTGAAATTCAAAAATTCTTTCAAGAAATAGAGGGGAGTTTTAACTAAATTCTTCTCATTGTGGCAGATTACAGAAAGAGTTGTTAGAAATGAAGCAAAGTTTTAATAAGTTTTAATAATACTTTCAGTCGTTTTGATCTACTCTCTAGTATAAGAATTTGCTGAAGAATTGAGTAATATATTATAAACCTACTAGGCAAAGAATGCATTGGGCTGGCATTCGAAAAAATTTACAATGATGTCAAAGTTGAATTTTGCAGTAATATTTTGCTTGCTGTAGCCAAATTTTAACCTAAAATATTGGAGGAAAATTCAGCATTCATCCAATGTATCTATGTATCTGCATGCTTTTGACCAGTTAACATGTTAATCAGGAAAAGAGCTGTGCTGTCCAACTATTAGATAAGTTATTTGGAAAAGAAAAAATATTTGTCTATGAATTTGTGGATGAAGTGTTTCCAAAAAGAAATTATAAATGAGTCCTATTTTAGTTCTCTCCTATTATGACAGGTTTAACATTCTTAAAAACCTTAAGAATATAATGACTACATCCTTAAAAGCCTCTAGGGATTATTGTACATTAATGTATCAGGCAGTAAATTTATCTATAAATTAATCTTTCTAAACAGATTTCCATCCCACTTCAATCTGAAAGCTAAATGCCTAAGTCTCCACTTCAGCAATTTCATATCTGAAGAGCCTACATCTGTAAAAACATTGCTAATGAAAACACCATGACAACCCCAGAGAAGCAAATAAAATGAGACTTAAGTATATAGCAGACTTTCTACAGTTACATTCCTAACAATAGTGGATTCTAACTTGATGCCAAAATAGCGGCTATATAACAAAAGCAGCGAGAGATCGAGTTCTTTTGGTTTCAGTGAAAATTTTAGGTAACTAAAATGATTCTGCTTGTATTTCCTCATTTTCACCAAGATAAATGACTTACATCTTTACCTCAAGAGTCATAGAAACAGAGAGCCCTTTGGATGGGAAGAAGCATAATGATTCTGCTCTAGAACAGGTAGCAGAAAAAGTGTCTGCTGAAAAGTCTGGACTCCAAGGGCAATGTTACAATTGCCAAAACATAAATATCAAATGTGGATTTAAATTTTTAAGTCATAACATACTGAAAATTTCTCAACAGACTTTATTCAATATTCCCACACAAATCACTTTATCAGTTAATAAGGCCACCAACCAATTTTACGAACACCACCAACAAAAAGACTCTACATCTAATTTAGGGAACTGGTAGTCTGTTATGCATGTTTATTTTGTAAGTTCACAACCTTTCCTATATATTATTGTTTATGCACAATATGAATGATATACTTCAATAAAAATGTATTTTATAAAAAAAGACATAGACTGATAGAATGGATAAAAAAATATGAGCCATCTCTATGTTGTCTACAAGAGACCCACCTCAGACGTAGGGACACAACCAGGTTAAAAGTTAAAGGTTGGGGGAAGTGGATGTGGCTCAAGCAGTTGGGCTCCTGCCTACCAACGGGAGGTCCCTAGTTCAGTTTCCTGGGCCTCCTAAAGAAGACAGCGAGCTGGTGAGATGGGCAGGCGTGGCAAACTGACGCAACCAGGTGATGCAACAAGAGACACAAGAAGAAAAACATAATGAGAGACACAACAAAACAGGGAACGGAGGTTCCCCGTACCTCCTAAAGAAGATGAGCAAGACAGCAAGTTGACGTAATGGGCAGGCACAGCAAGCTGATGCAACAAGAAACACAAGAAGAAAAACATAATGAGGCACAACAAAGCAGGGAACGGAGGTGGCTCAAGTGATTACATGCCTCCTTCCTACGTCGGAGGTCCCGGGTTCAGTTCCCAGTGCCTCCTACAGAAACAAGGAAGATGAACAGATGCAGCAAGTGCAAATAACGAGGAGGTGGGGAGAAATAAGTAAATAACAGAAATCTTTTTTTTTTAAAAAGGGGAAAGTTGGAAAAAGGTATTCCATGCAAGTGGTAACCCCAAAAAGAGCTGGAGTAGACCAGATGAATGTAAAATAACATTATAGTATATGAACAATAATTACTCAGTGCAACTGGCAAATTGTTCCTGTGATCAGTATTCTGTAATTTTTTTTTCATTCAAAATAAACATTTGCTTTTAATTGAGGAGGGCTGGAGAAGGGATATATTTTTGAATACTTCATTTTTCTTTAACCCTTTCTTATTCATACTCCTATCTATCTGGATCAATAATGATTTAGCATGTCTACTGGTAAACAAGATTTTGAGTTTTTTTGCCTCATAAAATTATGTTGGCAAATTGTTATCTGCTGTAATTCATTCCAATAAGATGTAAAGAATTCCCAAATAGGAATTTGATTATCTAGAAAGAATTATGGCTTAAATGGAAATTAAATAAGTAAACCAACAATTTATATCCTTCTTAGAGATTATGTCCAATAGTTAGAACTGTAATATGAAAATTAGAATTGTTATAATTAAATTCTATATTTGAATTATTATTTACATTTATAAATGTTTGTTGCTATGTTATCTATTTTTTTATAATTGATTATATTAAATCTAACCTGGCCTTGTACTCTCATTTAAAAATTTGTAATTTCTTTCAATCCTTCTTTCTGTTTATTTTACAATTTTATAATAAAGGACTTTTTAACAGCTAAAAAACAAAAAAAAAACACAAAACACTGGGTAGGCAGTGTTTTTGAAGCACACACATTTTTTTTTTTTTAATGTGGGCCCAGAAATTATGGAAAGATCTCGTATAGAGATCTACTTTAAGAGTAGCATCAGATGCTAAATTAAGGAGTATATCACAACCAACAGTTGAAAAATTGATTACTTCAACAAACTTCCTAGTCTGTGTTTTGATTGAATTCAACTTTAGAAGCTTTGGGTTGTATTTTTTTTTTTCTTTTAATTTGTGACCATGAAGCAAACTTTTTGAAAGCAAAAAAAACCTAACAAACAAAAACCCTTAACGTAATAAGGCCTAGGCAGTCAAGCCACAAGTTCATACAACCTGTCAATGAGGCCAGGGGAACTGATTTCCCAAGCACCTCAGCCATCATAATATTTTATGTCTGTTTCAAAGGGCAAACATAAAAAATCTTTCTTCATTTCTTTCTGAATTCAGCAAATATTAACTGAATGCCTATATGGCAAGTACTACTTTAGTTCTGGCACATGGCAGAAAATAAGATAGACCTTCTGTGGTGGTTTGGAGCTATGTACCCAGAAAAATCGTGTTCTAACACCTAATCCATTCCTGTGGGTGTGAACCTATTGTAAGTAGGAGCTTTTGATGAGGTTACTTCAGTTAAAGTATGGCCCAACTCAATCATGATGGGTCTTACTGGAGTCCTTTATAAGCAGAATGAAATTCAGAAAGAGCAAGCCACAGGAAGTAAAAGCTGAAAGTCAATGGAACCCAGAAGAAAAGGGAGAGGCCACCATGTGCATTGCCATGTGACAGGAGCCCAGGACAAAGGATCAGCAGCAGCCAGTTCCAGAAAACCTGTCTTTGGGAAGAAAGCATCACTTTGATGACACCTTGATTTAGACTTTTTCCTAGCCTCAAAACAGTGAGCTAATAAATTCCCAATGTGTAAGCCAACACATTGCAAGGTATTTGCTTGAATAGCCAAGAAAACTAAAACAGATTTTGGTACCAGGATAGTGGGATGCTGCTATTACATATTCCAAAAAATGTGGAAACAGCTTTGCAATTGGGAAATGGGTAGCAGCTGGAAGAATTCTGAGGTGCTTGATAGAAAAAGCCTAGATAGCTTTGAAGAGACTGTTGGTAGAAATATGGATGCTAAAGGTACTTCCAATGAGGCCTTAGAAGGAAATGATGTGTTATTGGAAACTGGAGGAAAGGTAATCCTTGGTTTATATGCCAGAGAACCTGGCAAAATAGAGTTCTGATGTTGGATGAAAGACAGAACTTATGCAAAGCTAAGTTTTTTTGTGTGAAATTTATATGAGTGGAATCACTGCCAACCTTGACTGAAGGGCCAGAGAAGGGACAAATTGAGGGACGAATGATTTCAAGGGCAGAACAATTGAAGTTGAGGTCTGGAATAAAGAGATCTCCTTGGGCCAAGAGAGTGGCCCCACCCACGTGTGTAGAAAAGGGGGTCTGTCCCAGTGTTTAGAGGGGATGGGCCTTCCACCCTGTTGTTCAGGGAAAGTTCTGCCACTCCAATGCTCAGAGATGATGGGGGCCTGTGCCCACACATTTGCAGAATGTCTGGCCAGACCCCCGTGCTCAAACAGGGTGGGGCCTTTATCTCAGTGTTCAGGGAGAACATGGCAACTGTGTCAGCCCTTGGAAGGGGTGGGGCTGCTTCTCCATCACATGCGAAGGACAAAACATTTATCCATAAATGACTCTCAGACCTTGAAATCTAATAAAGTTTGCCCTGCTGGATTTCAGAATTGTTTGGGACCTGTGACCCCTGTTTTCCTTCCAAATTCTCCCTTTTGAAATGGGAATGTCTATCCTATGCCTATCCTTCCACTGAAAGCAGGTAACTTGTTTTCTAGATTTTACAAGTCCATAGAGAAGGGAATTGTACCCTAGACAGACCACACCCATAACCAATTTTGATGAGACTCTGTACTTAGCAGTGTTACTGAAATGACTTAAGGCTTTTGGGATGCTGTGATGGAAAGAATGTATTTTGCATTTAGAAAGAATGTATCTTTTTGGGGTCCAGAGGGCGGAGTGTGGTTTGGAGCTATGTACCTCAGAAAAAAATGTTCTTATACTTAATCCATTCCTGTGGGTATGAACTTATTCAAAACAGGGCCTTTTGAAGAGGCTTACTTCAGTTAAGGTATGGCCCAACTCAATCAGGATGGTTCTTAGTCCTATTAGTGGAGTCCTTTTATAAGGAGAATGAAATTTAGAGAGAAAAAGCCACGAGAAGCAAGAGCTGAAGTTCAGTGGAACCTGCAAGAGAAGGGAGAAGCCCAGAGAGGCCACCATGTGTATTATCATGTGACAGAGGAGCTAAGGACCAAGGATCAGACAGCCAGCCTCCAAATGCCAGTCTTCAGGAAGAAAGCATTGCCTTGATGATACCTTGATATGAACTTTTTCCTAGCCTCAAAACCGTGAGCTAATAAATTCTCACTGTTTAAAAGCCAACCCATTGCATGGTATTTGCTTGAGCAGCCAAGAAAACTAGAACACTTTCCCTGCCCTCATGGACCTTATGTCTGGTTGACTATGCTCCAATCATCCTCATACTCCATGAAACACATGGAAAAGTATGCAATTTTGATAAGATTCCAATGACATGATACATGCCTTGTATCAATAATCCATTACTAGTACCACAGGACTTCTCAGAGATGTTATAGCAGCACATTATCTACTACTAATATTTTTGGTCACTGCTTTAACAAGTTGAAAGGCAGTAGAACAGTTGAGCTATATCCTTACTATCTGATTTGCAGATATTATGCCCTATAGCCTTCTAGTTCCCTATCATTTAATTCAACATCTGATAAAATGTTGTATACCATAAAAGCTGATCAAAGAAAAGCTATACTTCAGGTTTTCTAATATTTTCTATTTTTAAATACCAAGTTTGGGATTACATTTATAAGATATTTCCAGAATAGGCAAATTCATAGAGCGTGTATTAGTGGTTGCTAGGGGCTGAGGAAAGGAGAGAATGGGAACTGACTGCTAATGGGTACAAGGTTTCTTTTTGGGGTGATGAAAATATTCTAAAATCAGATAATGATGATGGTTGTACAACCTTTTGAGTATAATAAAAGCACTGAATTGTACATTTTAAAGTGGTGAATTTATAATATATGTTATCTTAATAAAGAAAATCAATTTAGGTATTCAGTCAAGCTAGAAACAATAGTATATTTTAAAAGTCCACACACAACTACCAGAGGGCTCTTCCCACAGACTGTAAGAATCAGGTTAGTCCATTCTGAGATGGCTAGGGACAATATGTACTGGATGATCTGTAAATTCAGGTTCGGTCTGGGCAATATCTAAACAGCATAGCAAGTGGAGGAGAAAATCATCCGGTCAAACTAGACTCTCTCTCTTCTTGAGTTTGTGTAGAGCCTCTGATATGTCCCTAAGTCAGACTCAAACTCCCACAAGAACTCTCATCCATATAGAAATGACTGACAGAAACCTGGTAGAGAAAATACACCCTGCCCATGTAGTACATGCCAGCCTTAGACATGGAAACAAGCCTTTTTCCATTGAAAAATCATCACAAATTTTAAAGGTAAACTTTCTCTCACATTAAAATATCAGATGGAAGGCCTGTTGTCATATGTAGTAATTAAGAAACTTACTCTTCTACTTGTGGTTGTACTCTAACTCTCAGGCATCAACAATTTAAATTTAGTAAAACAATCACTGTAAATATGTTAAGCCACTAACAAATTGAACGGCTGTTGCTTAAAACTACAAAATTGTTAAAATTTCAGACTCTCCCAATTTTAAGACATATAAAAGTATCTGCAATGTAAGCATTTGAGGGAAAAAAAAAAAAAAGACAAAATGACTTGAAATGGGAAGTACTGTGCCCATTCTGTTTAGAAGCAAAAGTAACAGACAGCTCAAGAACTCAAGATACATACAGTTATGATTTTATTTGTTAAGTTACATAGCCAAAAGAGACTGCTTTACTGAAGGCAAAATAAACCATACACTCAGTTTAGAAAAGTCCTTTTGTTTCTTTAAATCTAAGGCCCCCTCTAGTGTCTGAAAATAGTCACATACAACAAACAATGCAATCAAAGGTAAACAGTCACAATATTTTACCCGACCTTCAAAAAAAAAAAAAAAAATACTGTTCCATTCAAAATCAATGAGAGAAAATGTATGTCTAACCCCATAATTAATATTTCAAATTCTTACTATGATTCACAGATTCATTATCCTCTCATTCAGTAATTTCTTTCTGTTATTTACTGTTGGGCTGTTTTCAGTAAATTAATACTTTGTTAATAAGGAAAATAAACATATAATGCGTGTAGGGACTTTAATTTCCCAAACAAGAAATATGCCTCCTTAAAAACATAAAAAAAAAATTAACTACTTTTATGTAACTGAATATCCTATTCTGCTTTTATGGAAGTTATCAATAAAGAGTATATACTTCCTCAAGTATATACTTAAATTTGTTACATTTGGGAATCAGAATTTTAAAACTACATATATTTTTATAAGACTCACCTAATCTGTGAATTTGTTAATAAGCCTTTTCAGTACCCTGTAAAACAAGGTAGAAAAAAGTATTGCTTTGAGGACAAATTTTGGCTCTGAAGCATATGATGTAAAGGACTTCTTAGTTTAAAGAGACATGGCACTATAAAAATCCAATAACTTAGTCTAATGTATTTTTGGAAATTGATTAAAATTAGGGGGAGGAAAAAATAGATTTTTGCTTTATTTTTTAAGCTAAAGTCTTTATGTGTTTGTTTTCGAGTTAACTAATATTACTATTACTGAGGGTGGGGGTGGGGGAAATGAGGGAAAAAACCCTCTAATTCCAATGAAAGAAAACAATGCAATATTGAGTACCAGATTGACAGAGAAAGCCAAATTAGGCTATTAATGCATATTCTTAAAAGTTAAGTGTATGGTGAAAACTTGAAAACTCAATAGCTTTGACACAAGCTTAATCTGTATTAACTTTATTTAAATAAATGACTATTTACCCAAAATGTCATATGGCTTCTCTGCATCGACCCTGCTTTCTTGTTTTCAAATTTGTCACTTGCAAATGCAACAAGTTAAATAAAAAATAAGACAGGTCATCTAAAATGAGTTAAATAAAACTGGCTACATTTACAATTGGTCTCAACCTTTAAGATATTTACATTCAAATGGAACAGGACACAGCAGTTTTAAAGTGCAACATATACTTTTTTGGCTCAACAAGGAAAATTATATAACTGGAAATTACTGCAGTCATTTATCCTAGAAAAAATTTAGTAAAAAGCTGTTCTGAAAGTTAGCCATCAAATTATAAATTATGAGAAACACTGAAAAGTCATTTAAAATGAGTATATAAAAAACAATTAGAAATAAAATCAGTGTGGGGGAGGTAGCATAAAGTAAAAATAAATACTATACAATAACATACAAAATTATGCTCATAAAAAATTGAAAACATTTAAAAAAATCCATTCCCCCTCTTTTGAGAGTTTTACAATGGAATTAAAATTTGGACCTGGCAACACTGTTAAGATTTTCCAAGTGTTATTAATTACTGGCACTGTTTTTTGCCAACACCTCTCTAATCTGTCGGTCGAGTTCAGTTATTATTCGATCTTCGTGATTATACACACCCGTTCTCATCAAAGTATCCCTTTCTTCTATTAGGCGAGTTAGATAATCATCCAAACCTTCTTCCAATGCATTGCCATGAAGGCCTTCCATTTTTCCACTTGCAATCTCTCTGGAATCCTGGTACTGTTTTTGGTCTTGTTGCCTTAACCTGAGAAGACAAGAACAAATGCCACTGATGCAGGCAACAAACACTGTTTTGGTTTTCTTAATATTATTTTAAAACAAAATGATTCTGTGGTAAAATACATTTTTAATAGTATTTTCAGGAAGAAAACAAAAACCAAAGATCCATTTGGCTAGTCAGAATTAGCACATTTCTAAAAGGCAGTTTCATAAATGATTTGTTTTTCTAATTATAAAAGTAATAAATGAAAACTGTAGGAATTTTGGAGAAGTATAAAGAAACAAATAAAAATCATCTGCAATCTTACCATCTAGATAACCACTCTGAGTAACTTTTTTTTCTGTATTTTCTTTCAATCTGGAAAATGCATGTGTTTTAAATATGTATTTTTTCTTTAAAAAAGTTTAATGATACTATTTCTGCAATGCTGTATACTACTTTTTTCACTTATTTATATAAGTGAATGTTTTCCTACACGATTAAGTCTTCTTCTAAATGTCTTTGAAATGTTTCATCATTTGGATGTACCATCATTTTACCATAGTTTATTACTGTTCTTTAGGTTGTTGTTAAACTTTAGTTGTTGTTCTGAACATAAATTTTTTTCGAAATTCATTCAGCAAATACTTATATGTGCCAAACAGTTCCAGGTTCCTAAGTGATAGGAACACTAA